>JAEAOA010001414.1:567500-570000 GCA_016746295.1 Potamilus streckersoni
AACTGTTACTAACACAGTTGTCAACATCTCCAATTTAGAACTTACTGATGCAGAAATAAAACTTTTATCGAAAGGTTTGAGTTTCTGTCCCCGTCCAAAAACATACGACAGAGGAAAGCTTAAGAATGACACCGAAGAGTTCATCCGCCGACTAAGACTCAAAGCCCATTTTGCCTTGCAACCAACAAACAAATCAAAGGAAAATATAAGCTGCAACCAACCCACATTTAGAAAGAAAAGTAACTGGACCCCACCAAAAAGTACAATTCCGAATCTGGAAGCCTTTATCAACTCGGTTGAAAACGATACTTCCAAACATATCAACCATACTAACAAATATTCTAATTTGACAAAAGAAGAAACAGATGCCCTGCACTCACTGAAAAGTAGAACAGACATTATAATTAAGCCTGCAGATAAGGGTTCCGCTGTTGTCGTTATGAATAGGGAAGACTACATTAGTGAAGCAAGTAGACAAATAAGTGACGCTAGGTTCTACCAAAAACTGGACCATGATCCAACGCTGGAATATGCAAAAATCATCACTAATGTTATTGACGAGGCGTACAAAATCGGACACATAGACCAGCAAACGAAAAACTACTTAAGCCCAGAAAACCCAAGAGCAGGTAGATTTTATTTTCTACCCAAAATCCATAAACAAGGAAACCCTGGCATACCTTTAATCTCAGGTAACGGACACCACACAGAAAGGATATCAGAATATTTAGATCATTTTATGAGACCATATGTCCACAAATTACCATCATATCTTCAAGACACGACAGATTATCTCATAAAAATCAAAGCTAGTGAACCATTACTGCCAGATACATTACTTGCTTCCTTAGAGGTCACATCTTTGTACACCAACATACCGCACAACGAAGGGTTACAGGCATGTAGCGAAGCATGGGAAACAAGAACTGTAAACAATCCACACTTCTTAGTCCAACTCCTGGAGCTTGTCCTAAAACTCAACAACTTTGAATTTAATGAAGAAAACTACCTACAAATCAATGGAACTGCAATGGGTACTAAAATAGTACCTTCGTATGCTAACATTTTCATGGGAAAACTTGAGGGTCAGCTCTTAGCATCGGTTGAGCGTACACCATACCAGTGGGTACGCTTTATAGATGATATAGAAATGAAGTGGCAGTATGGAAGAGAAAGTCTGGATGACTTCATATCAAAGGCAAACAACTTCTATCCTTCAATAAAATTCACGGCAGAAATTTCCAACTCAAACCATGTTTTCCTGGACAAAACAACCAGACTGGTGGAAAACAAATTACACACAGACATCTACTAGAAACCAACCTACAAACACCAGTATCTCCTCCCAACCAGCTGTCATCCAAAACACTGCATTAAGAACATTCCATATAGCCAGGCACTGAGGATACGCAGAATTTGCTCCGACGATGAAAGATTCCTGGAAAGGTCTGAAGAGCTGGCTAAACATTTAAATTACCGAGGCTACGACAAAGACCTGATTGCGGAGGCAATCCAAAGTGCCAAACAAACAAACCGTGATGACCTACTCAGATATGGACAGAAAGAAAAGGTTGATAGGATACCATTTATTCTGACCTATCACCCAGACGATCCCAAAGTAGGTTAAATCATTGCAAACCACTGGCCAACCGTGCAATCGTCAGACATACTAAAGCTAATACTTCCGAACAAACCTGTAGTAAAGGACATCCTAGTCAGGGCAAAGATAACACCAATCGCCAGTCAAAACCAACCTAGTCAATCTGGACCCTGTGGCGATAAAAGATGCAAAACCTGTCAACATATGATAGAGACCAAGACATTAACTAGCACAGTGACTAAAGAAAAACTAAACATACATGGTCCAAACAAAACTTGCAAAACAGAGAATGTGATTTATCTCATCATATGTAAGATCTGTGGCCTTCAGTACGTCGGAGAAACTGAAAAGCTACACAAAAGGATAAACCTTCAGAGATCTGATTGGATGACAAAAAAGCTGTACAGAAGCCCGGTCGCAGAACACTTCTACTCCCCTGGCCCCACTTTCAGTGATATAATATTTATCGCTATTGCTAATAACCACACCTGGAGTTCCGAAACCAGGAAGGAAAAGGAATCATACTGGATAAACCGCCTTAGAACATTGAAACCAAGCGGTCTAAACCAAGAAGACTAGAAAAAGAAAACTATGCACTAGTAAAATATAACATTTTCTAAATCTTCTTATTATCCTTCAATTTTTACTATAAGAATAACCGGTATAGAATCAAATATCCGGGATATAATATGCGTTACATATGTACAAAAAGTAAAAATAGATGTCGCTTTGGCTTGTAGACTTTTAGGGACTTATGCAACGTTTTCAGTTTCCGCATCTAGTCTATACCAGCTGGTTGTATTTATAGTTTTAGCACATGTGAAGACAGCCATGTAGAGGTTTACAAACACAACGTTTTTGTGTTTATTTGTTTATCGTATATATGTTTTGTATTTGCCT
>JAEAOA010001414.1:575000-685000 GCA_016746295.1 Potamilus streckersoni
ATTACCAAATACATAAAATGTAAAAAAAGTTATCGGCTCTATTTTGTACAATTTACCTCTGAAGTTCGAGAAGTGAAAATGAGCAAGTAGAGCTAGCACGGTTTTGAAAGGTACACATCTGTAGTAAGGCCAAGCTGTATACTCTCTAACCCATATTACAACCATCAATCATACATCAATAAAAAGGGAATTAAAGGTTCTTTGAACAATAAATACCTAAGATATACAAAATGTCTTTTAAATAGCCAGTATAACGAGTGAGGAAACCCGGGAAAAATCTTTTTCTTTAAAATTCTAACCCTAGGGTAAATGCAAAACTATAGAGCGCCACCTTTACGTTACAACTTCGCACTTTGTGTACTACATCACAAATATTTGTGCTGAATTTGACATATTCTAGTTTCATTGTTTGTTCCAAAACAGACTTTTGTTTATAAAAAAGATGGACACTCATTTCGAAAAGCAATAACGATCAAACAATGGGTAGATTTAATTGCGGTAGAAGTAAAATGAAAAAAAAAACAAAAAAAAAACAAACAAGGGTTAAGCATTATCAACATGAATTTATTGTGTCTACATATTAAAAATAACGTAAATTAGAACACGATAATGCTTGCAGTTTTAGACACGTTTGACAAATATCACTTCACATTTTGAAAACATCTGCTCATTATTTTGTGCTACTTTTTGATTTCTCTGCCGCTTTTGTGTATTGTTCTCGGATGTTCATCTATCTGATCTGGTATGGATAATTACATGCGATTTCCTAATTCGCTGAGCGTATTTCTACCGACAATAAATTTTGTTTACTTCTATATCGGCGCTGGAATCTCCAATGCCATCCATGGCTTGCCCTGAAACGAAGTCATTCTCCATATTTTTTGTTATTTTTTTCTACATGGGCCTTAAGAATTGTTCTAGAGATGGGAACACCTTGTTCCCGTTGCCGTGGGAACTATGCGTACTCAATCATCTAATTCAGTATCGTTTGCAGTCCGTGCTCATTTTCTTTTGATCACATTGTGCGAGTCAACATCATGTAGATAATCTGGAAGTTTCTGCTTATCCTTAAGCCAATCTCTAAATGTCGGCTAATCTATTGTTTAGTTCATTACAAACGTTGGATCTCGCTTCGCCATTATGAACCCTATCTATGATGCACAACTTTTCAGTCACTAAGTAAACCTTTCTCTCAATTCCTTTTAGATCCATAGTCACATTTACAAATGGTTAGAATACATTTTTGATATTATATACTTTAGTGATGGTAAGTACATAAAAATGTGAAACGATTTTCGATTGGTCAAACAAAATTAAATTTGAGAACGGTAATGACAACAAGAGAAAGGTAATGACAACAAGTACTCGTGCTAATATTAGCATGCATTTCAATTTCGTTTTAGTTGCAATTCAATTTCTTGATTTGATACAAAAGGCATATTCAAAGTAATAAAACAACACAATTCTTTTTTAATTCAACAAACACTTACCCAAGTTCTTGATCAAAACAAAGCCGGCATGTAATTAGGTTTTCACTTAAGTAATCACGGGTTTCGATATGACGGCCAAATGACACTTTTCATGTGTTCATAGAATAGAATCTGTTGCAATTATAGCGTTTGTATTGAAGTGCAATTAACGGATTAGAGCGTGAATTCCATATAGTAAAATATTTAATTAGTGGGTTTTTTTTATTCTGTGTTGCCACCTGTTAGCATTTACCGGAATATTCCGTTCGTGGCTATTTCACCAGACTTTATTTACAGTGATTGGAAACTATTCTTTCAACCCACTTCCCCAACCAACCCCCATAATATGTGATAACTTATTATATCTTACAAATTCACATTATGGATTATATGGATTATATCTTTACGGGCTTCATTGTAAATTATTTGAGCTTCACCGAGGAATGTTTCTAACGCTACCAGTTCGACTATTTTTATCGTAGAGCGTATACACATCGACAAAATATTAAAGTAAATGTTCCAGGAACGGATACACAACAGCAACGGATTCTTAAGGATATCGTCGAAGTTTCAGTAGATGCTGAACAACAGGCGCTATTGACTTCGAGTGATTGCTACTTGCCATACACGTGGCTCGCCACAGACTTTAGGTCATGCGATAACAATTCATTCGTCCCAATGGCTAACAGTCTAAGATACCAATATCTGGATTGTCAACGATTGCATCAAATGGTCAAATTTTAGTATATTTGGCAGTATCGAGAGTTACAAAAATATCTCAACTACATAGGAGAAACAGACGACATGACGTCGAAGAGGATGGTTTGGGAAACGATAGCCAATAGCATGCTAAAGAACAAATTTGCTGGTTAGACGCGAGAAGACAAAAGCGTCAGTTTGATCTTGATGTTGAATTTATCATAGAGCTAAAGCAACGACAAAATAATCACTGAACCTGCTGTAACAATAGTGCTGTGACAATATTTTCCCAATGACGTACGATAATTTACCGTGGACAAAATCGAGAGTCGTCTAGGAAACAAACGCAAAAATGTCGCTTTAACATGTTTCTAAATTTAATACACGACGAGGAGATTCGCTCATCCCCCGCTAGCATCAGTGACGCCGAATCTATTCCGGTGCAACTGGTTATCTACAGGAATTACGTGTAATAACAATTCCACGTTGAGGAGCTGATGAATATAGTCTGTTGATTGCAGCCTGCGCAGTGGATCTACCACGCTGAGAATTGTATGCCTTGTTTCGCTCCATATGAGATCAGTTACTCTTTCATCTCCGTCCTCAAGTTTGTCATGTTAATATAAATACCTGATTGTCACTTTGCAGCAATGATTGTTGTAATTGATTAACTGGTTATTTTCGTCGAGATATGTGCTGCTGAGCACGACACGCTTGATCAATCGCATATACTGGAAATTCGCGAAGTTTTGGTTGATTTATTTTCTTCGAGTCGTCAAGTCTGGTTCCAGGACCACATCATTTTTATCCTGGAAGATCTTTTCCTCCGGGTAATTCGCCATTGGCTTTCCTGGTGATTTTCCGACTGACGCAGCATTATCACTGCCAGTGACTGCGACGCCTTTCACAAAATTTGTAATGTTTTATATCGCATCTCGCATACTTACCTGTGAGTGCTCGCCTGTTATTTTTCGTCGTTGGTGTGCTTAACTCGGTTCTATCCGTGACCGTCTTGCATCAAACACAATATAAACTTCTGATATATAGATAATACCATATTTGTACAACATGAATGTGACTGACATTTCGGCAACACGTGATTAAGCACCTGTCAAGCATCACCCAGTATTGGCAAGCTATTATAATTGGTCCGTCCGGTTCTCAATTGTTGTTCAACCTGATAACGATGTGGTTCAAATGAGGTAAACTTAATTTAGTGGCGCCAACCGCAGATGACAAAGGATGCTATGATGTTCTTAAGAAATTTTGTGAATCTGCGGAGAGTATGGAAAACAATGATGTCATTGAGCTTATCGCTGACATCGATGATGCGCCGTCCATTGAGAATATTGAGGGGCAACTCAACAAGCTGGTGGTCTACGATGCTATAATGATGGATAAACAAACAAATTCAATAAAAATTATTTAACGAGAGAGGCATAAAAACACAGATTTTATTTACTTAATACAGAGGTACTAAGATCCACAAAGTCATTAGTGATAACTGTATTGGCTATTTTTAACGGTATTGACACACATAAGTTGCGAAATATCCATCAGACATGGTGTCAGGGTTACATGGAGACAAGCAAGTTCAAAAACGTCTTTGCACATGCTCCAAAAGTTCCGCATGGATTCATCACTATAGGTTTATACAATCCGGTAGCACGTTATCGAACATATTAACAAAATTATCTTTGAGTTCGAAAAGCTACAACAGTTTCGCGGTTAAACTCGATGCCGAAAAAAAAAATAAATGACGATTTTGAGATGATACATCAACAACTGGAAGATGTCAGATATACACAAGTGGTTGAATATAGATTTATCAAATTACTCCAACTCGAAATGGAATCGTCGTTGTCAGATTTACACGAACAACATAGGATAGCTAAATTTGTTCCACTGGCAAGAACCATTGAGAAAATATGATCAGAACCATCTCTACAATCTGAAACTCGTGCGGCTGTAAGTGCGTGTGCGAGACTGCTAGAAAGCTTGTGTTGGAGTCCACTAAGAATCCCGAATTCACGGAATAGCAACGTCACCAGTACCCCAAAATATTAACGACAATTTTTCAAAATATATTTTATTTCGGTCATTGGTCGAGCAAAGCGTTGCTCGTGGGTTGTCACGATTTGTAACGTACATGCAAGTTAACAATTAATTCTACGCGACGCGTGTCCAATAAATTACCGTCTGGGTCGGTTAAAAAGAAAAGTATTGGTGACAACAACGGATTATGATATCGTAAATAAACAGAATTAACCGACAACGATACAATCAAATGACCCGGCGGGACTCTTGAGTAAAGCTGTAAAGAAAATATCCATTCTGGGCTGGGCCTGCCCTTGTGATGCTTGCCCAGACGAGTACAGCTAACATTGACTGCTTCACAGCTAACGCTGACTGCTTCACGGACTAGATCTTCATAAATTGTTGACGTGTTATTAACATTGCCGGGCGATACATGACCACCACCACCTGTTGAATCACTCATATGTCAGAGAATATCTGGAGGACCTTTCTTGCTACATGCCGCATAGATCTTTCGAAAATGTTCGTCATTTATATAAGAGAGACCTTACTCCATGGTATCGATGTTGAACAATGGTAGTTTAAAGGTACGCAATTGGTCTTTTGTGATCTTAAAATGAGCAAGAAATAGCATGTCGTAAATTACTCCACTTGCGCTCCTAATATGATCACCCAATTTAATTACTCTTTCTATCTAAAAATTTAGAAAGAGTTCTGCATCAGATTTCATTTGGTTCAGATTTTGAACTGTCACAATGATTCTTCGATTAAAATCATCATTCGATTATTCAGGCATATGCCGCTCAGACATCTTTCTCAGATTATCTTTTATATTATATGTTCCTGAGATATCCTCTTGCAATCTTTATTCTAGGAGAAATTAAAATCGTTTCACTTATCGTCCGTGTTTTGCTATCATAACTCCAAGACAGGTAACGGAGGCCACCTGAACTAGCCTATCGAGGGACATCTAAGTCAGCCGCTACATGCATACATAAATCAATCAATTTAGGGATACTCCTTTTCGGAATCTTCCATTTCCCGCTGTAGATATACTCTAAGATGTTATGAAAGCTTGTTTGTCTGTCAAATATTCAGATAGCGTGGGTTGTGATGGTCCAACCTAAATTTCAGAGGAAAACCCAAAACGGTTCTGATTAACGACCTATATACGTCAATGACGTAATCAGGCGTTGATATTTCAATGGCGGAGCCCAAGGTTGACTCATACACTTTGACAGCTATCTTCTTTGATTCTTATCCTGTTACAGATTTGATTCTGTTGGTACGATGATGGTTTTCCAATCCGGGATGTTCTGCCTATGCTCATCAAGGTTGGTTTCATGCAAAAATATCAACGAATTGTTGGCGTCTGATCCACCAAATGATTGGTCTCGGACATTTAGACAATTATAATACAAATGTAATTGTGCCAGTTTGATCTCAGTAAACCATTTGAGGCTTTTATCGGGGTTGGAAAACCAATATCAAGTTCCGGCTTAGTTGACTTTGTGATGATATTATTGTAGTAGTCAATGGCGTTCTGTTAGCGATGATCTGTTCCAGTTGTGTAGTTATTTATGCGGCCATTACTATCTATACGGCTGAATGTAAATATGGCTTTGGCATGTGTGCGTGCCTGTGAATCCAATACTGAATATTCCTGATCGCAAAAAATTCATTGATATTGCGCCGTCGTTTAACCACGCTGAAACATATCGACGATATATTTCATACACGCATACATCGCCGCCTAAGTTATTAATGGATACTCGTGATATTTGTGCGCAATAATATTATAGATAACATCAATATCGACAACGACGGTAATAGCGATTTCAACAACAAGCGGAATCACGTGAATCGCTGATAACATGCCGATTAACATCCTTGGTACAGCGACCAGCCAGAGGACCGAGTATACAACATTGTCGATAATAATGACTCGTCTGTAATATTTTCTTTTCTTTTGTCATATGCTAGTCAGTAATTTCCTCCAGCGATGTTTTTCGCAACCAATCCTGATTATTCCGAAAGGAATGTGTGGGATTCATTGTTGCATATACTTCACTAACATACGAGTTCTGAAATGTGCACAAAACATGGGAAATCCCTTACTGAGAATTCCATTTCGTTGCTCCCGTGTGATGAGTGCTTGATTTTGTGGTTTGCGCTCTCTTGGATGCTAACATAGGTGCGCTCCTTAAAATTGGTAGTACCAGCCTGTCGCATTGGTTTTTATCTTTGGAAAATCTTTTTATGTCATTAGAAATTACTGATTGGTTGCAGGAATAACAAGGCAACACAATACATGCAGTATATCACGTATCGATGCTGAGATCATATGACAAAAATGAAGCATTTGTTCTGATCATAATTTTTACATTTGACAGTTGGCATTGCAAAAGTAACTTTTAAATGTCCAAATTAATGAAGATGAAGAAATATTTAACGGATCAACGAGAAACGGTCTTTCCTGCACCATAAGCGACTCGATAAGCATTAATTTCTTTTATTTTAATAATCTCCTTGCTATAGAGTAAGTTTCTAGATTCTCGTCTGCTGAAAATGTTTCGAAATCTCATACATATTACTAATAGCTTCAGAATATTCATCAGACTTCCGCAAATATTCAAATATGGTGTTCAGCCATCGGAATTTACTTTTCTGGTTGATGATAATTTTGGCAGCTAGTATTTCTCTGTTTCTTTGTTGCACAGCAATCTGTTATTACAGTGGGGAATCAATGTCCTCACGAAATTCAACCTTTCAAGGAAGGTAATCTAGAGAAAAAAGAGAAAGGTTGCAAAGCGTATTAGTCAAAGTCAAAGTCTGTGCCCACAGTAAGGAGATAACCTGAAAAAATAATATCTTCTTTAAAAGAAGCCAACAAATCTTCTATCTTAAGTACCCATCAGCCAGGAATCCGTTACGGATCTCTTCAAACATGTAGCAATTAACATTGCATTATTCATGCGAGCTCATTTCAACTCTTTCTAATGTTTAATAGTGGATTTGATGTTGTCATTTAGGTCTCAAGAACAAACAAACTACAAAATCACCCCCAATAACCAAAAGCAAAACAAAACAACAAACAAATGAATAAAAGAAAAACTACGTACAAACGAAGAGTGCTAGAGGGCCAGTATAACATTTCTAGTATCAGTTATATCTAAACCTAACTAAGCTCAGAAATAGTTTCAGGACCTATTCAACAAATATAATCGGATCTGAAAAAAGAAAATATAGCATCTATGGTGGCAATCAACCGAAAATAACATAACAAAGCCATTGTGTATAATACAATTTGTTTTAATTTGCAATTTTGTTTTGACTGATATTGTCATTCTATCATAAATGCATGAAACATAAGGATACTTACCAACAGTTCTGACGATTTATAGCTTTTTGTGGTTCTTCTGTTAAGTTTAAAATGGTAGTTCGTTGCTCATGGTACAGTACGTACATCTTGAAGTCAAACGGGCTTATAAACGCATTATAGAAGTACAAGCACAAGTGTTTCGCAGAAACTTTCCTAGAAGGCTGTAATCATTCCTAATGTTATGAGAATTAATTTGATAAACTAATATTGGGCAGTTGACAAGTTGGCAATGGGGTTGCTCCAGTTTGAGGATCCGTGGGTGTTGTGGGGCGGGTGTAAAACAGGAGTGAAATTTGGGCAGAAATAAAGACAGAGCTCGTACAAAGCAAATTAATATCGTTTTGAAAAATTAGCACTGTACCTCTTTAAAATCTAACTAAATAGGTACACACAGACAATTAGTTTTGTATTTGTTTTAAAGTTATTGTTTCAGAGCTAGGTATGTGAGTTTTTCTCTTATTTTAATCTGCCAGGCCCCTGCTTGTATCAACTCAAGTCCTATAAAAACTTAGGTAAACCTAAATTGTTTTGAAAGTTTAATCTTCCTTTCTGAACTATTTTTCAAAGTCACATTATGCATTTCTCATCGGCATATATTGTAACAGTCACTATGTATAAAATATCTAAAGTAGTTAATGTGTTATATTTCGTAATTAAAAGCTAAATAGAAAACTGGCTTGAACAACAAGTATACAATCCCGCCATGGGAATTGCATGTTTCAAACAAGATAGTGAGTTATTTATTGATATGCGTCAGAAAGGCATCACAACAAATTGCTGTGGTTCCATCTCTTACTTTAATGACACGTCTGTGCTTCAACTCATCACAGAATTTGATTGTCTGCATGACATCTTTAAAAACGAATAGCTTAATGTTTACAAGGTCACAAAGTCAGTTTGGGCAATTATGGAAATTTGATAAATCTTTGTCATGGGTTCTGTGCAAGAGGGAAAACGTCATCGAGGAGATTAAAAAAAATTAAAGAATAAATAAATAAATAAATAAATAAATAAATAAATAAATAAAAAAAAAAATAAATAAATAAATAAATAAATAAATAAATAAATAAATAAATAAATAAATAAATAAATGAATAAATAAAAGGGGACAACTTGACATGGTATATGGATAAAAAAATGGATGAAGATAATGCAAATTCTTTTAATTTCCGTATAAACCCAAAAGGTCATAAGTAAACAATTTATAATAAAATTATGCTTTTATGAATGAAGAGTTCCGTTGGTAGCAACAAATCTTTTTAAATATATACATTGTTTACATAATTTTACTTACAAAACCTTTACTGTAAACATGTATAAAGTAAATGTTTTCTTTGATTTAAAGCAACTCTCAGATATTGTCTCTTTTTAATAAAACGAAACTGACCAATGTTGCATGAATGCTTTAAATGCGAACATGCTTGCATAATATGTTTTTTTTATATTAAATAGCTAAAGTGTAGACAACAAAAGTCTGTTCAAGATATATCATGTTTCTAATCTGAAATTTACATATAACGGTAGAAAAAACAACTTAATAAAACGTGTTCATCACAAATGACTAAATAGTTATATGTTACAGTTAATTGGAGAGAATATCGCAGATTCCAGCAGATATTTTGTGTCATTATATTCTACAAGTTGTATCAAACTGAAAGAGTTATACATTTGTGTGCACGTTCACAACGCGTAATTTACACTTTTATCTTAATGGCAAAACAAAAAAATCGGATATTTTTAAAACTTTTGAAATCACATCAATGCATACTGACTAAACCAAGTTTAGGTGTTTATTGCTCTTCCCTCAGTGTATATATATATATATATATATATATATATATATATATATATATATATATATATATATATATATATATATATATATATATATATATATATATATATATATATATAGAGAGAGAGAGAGAGAGAGAGAGAGAGAGAGAGAGAGAGAGAGAGAGAGAGAGAGAGAGAGAGAGAGAGAGAGAGAATGTAAAAATCCTAAGTAAGGAATAGTAACAATCACTTGTGCGTAGATTTTAAAGGTCACTATCTCTGTTGCACAAGAACATTTTTCTATTATCACAAATGAATAATTTAATATTGGTGATACCTGCATTGCTAATTTGTCTTTGTCGAAAGGCAATCTGAAAGTAACAATGATTTGATGACAATCGTCAATAACGGTGAGAAAATCAGTATGTTCTCAGTAGGAATATATTCACCATCTTATTGATTTCAACATTAATTTTAGACAGGAGAAAAAAGCGTTCCCATTTGCTTAAATAAACTTTACCATCTGGGTTCAGGTCCCACTAATGTTAAAGCTCTGAGTGCGATCCTCCTGTGAAGATTCCATTTCTCAACCGCAACAGCCACAATTAGACTTCCAATGAACAGCATTATTGTATCCTTTAGGAAAGAAAATAAAATCGTATTTTGCATGAAAACAATATTTCTTGTCCATGTAGAAACCACTTGTCTCATTATTTTATCTTGAGAACGACGAAGATAGAGTATTTCACATTGTTAGTGTATTAGCTATCATACACATACATACATACATACATACATACATACATACATACATACATACATACATACATACATACATACATACATACATACATACATACATACATACATACATACATACATACATACATAGATACATACATACATACATACATACATACATACATACATACATACATACATACATACATACATACATACATACATACATACATACATACATACATACATACATACATACATATATACACCATTACCTGTCAAGTAAATACAGAATTTGGCATATGAAAATACAACTATGAATACATTACAGACATTACAGATTACCAGATGATATTTTGTTGACATTACTTTGGCTCTGTACTAAAGTGTTTTCTCAAACGTTTGAGATACATGAAAGATAAGAATAAGCAGCTAAACTTATGCTTACTCTACTGAGTGGAAAACAGGTAATTTTTATAGAACGTTAACGCTAATGTTTAAGGCATTCGTACCTCAGCATAGTTGAAACACACGTCCCTAGCTGGCATAATTCCAAGAAATGGAAACAAGAAGATTGGAATCAATGAGGTTACAGCGATTGGCATGACCTCTAGGACCCAGAATGTTCCCATTATGATGACCGCATATGCACCTTTGGATACCTATAATAAAGGTAATAATTTCACAGATTTATTAACTTGGGTCATGCTTAACACGCATCAACATAATGGAAAACAGATGTGATTTCAATGAGAATGGAAAACTTTACATAGTTTGTTTCTCGGAAAACATTTACTGGTTCAAATAAACGTAGGAAATATAAGCACGCTACCTACCTAATAAAGTCCCTTCAAAGGACAAAATTTTGTCTTACCCCTCTGTCTTATATAGACGAGGACAGGGGTTCTTGCCCATTACATCCCCATGCCGTCGCCGTTTGGCGCTAATTTTAGATGAGTGTAACATCATGAAATATTTGACGAGATGCAAAACCTCAACATGACTTATTGATATAGACTGTACTAGTTTGACGATTCGGACAACCCTAGAGGGAAAAGATCTACAAGACTGCGATGGGTAAGAAATCCATGCTTTTAAAATGATTCTTAAACTGTATTATCTAAATGCCATTATTTGCTTATGCTACGTATATGATGCAATTTCTGCCAGCAACCTACAGTATCTCAAAATCCCCCCCGAATCTCTCTCTCTGTCTCTCTGTCTCTGTCTCTCTCTCTCTCTCTCTCTCTCTCTCTCTCTCTCTCTCTCTCTCTCTCTCTCTCTCTCTCTCTCTCTCTCTCTCTCTCTCTCTCTGGTTAGATATCTGCTTCAAAAGTTCCAAATGTTTAGTGACAATTTATTGAGCCCATTTCGAAAAAGAAAATAGCGTGTCAAATATATGGTGGGAGGGGAGTCATCACATGTGCTATAAGGATATTAAATCTAAAGTGTACATATATACCCTAACATTTCCTCCTTAAAGAATTTTGATAGGGATCCTTCGTTGTGATTCTACCTCTAGTGAAATTTCAAACCACCAAATGAAAAATCTGCAGGAATCAAAAACATTAAGGACGACTTATGGATACCGTAATGAAAAGCAGACAGAACGTGAATCGATTCAATTAACATTTTGCATTAACTGAACCATTTATTTCAATATTTTGATTTTATCCATACTGTTGAAGTTTTTAGAAACGGATCTGCTCCAATTAATGTTTGAACAAAATTTACCAAAACCGATTTTGAGAAATGGGTTGCTAATATGATATGCAACAAAGCACTTAAAATTATCACCTCTTAAGTCCATATATGGCCCCTAATGTTTGTATTAAAAAGATTTTTACAGGTACATCTTTATGCTATTTTATATCCATGGATAAATTTAACCCCAAAACACGTACGGACGACGTTTGTTGAGACGAATCGGAAAAAAAAATATAAAGTCCTTATTGATTCCAGCAAAAATAAACTGGTGCAACGTGAACCCAATGTATCCGAAATGTGCAATCCTTGTACACCTACCTACTTGTACGAGTTCAACCCCCAGTTACTTTCATATGCTAGTTGCACATGGTTTCCAACAGTAGTATTAATTCGTTATGAGGATTTGAAGAAAAATGATATAAATTACGACGACATGGACCATTCACTCAGGTTTTATCTCTTGGGTGATTTAAGCCTCCCCCCAAGTCTGAATAATAATAAAGCTCAACTTATAAGCACTGCGTATGAAAATCTGATAAAATGTCGACCGATCCTTTCAACAATTTACACCAAAGGAAACCCTCATGGAGAAGATAGTGATATCAAAGGCTAAACAGCAGGAAGAGTTTGAACAATATTTTTTGCCCCGATAAATAAGGAAATAAATATATGTTTGGTTAAATAAAGCCCCTATGGAAATTGCTTCTAAAATCCATACATTAGAAAAGTCCATATTAAAAAGGTATTGACATGAATCGCTCTTTGATATTTTGTAAATGGGTCAACCGCAAAATGGTATTAACAAGTTTTGGCTAGGTGAAGCAGAGAAATAGTTGGGGATTTACGCACACAGGTAGTATTTAACCGGTAAAGTTTTAATCGATTAAATCCACAATATGCAAAGCGTGAGTCACTACTTAACGAAATTTATGATTTCAAATCCTGTTTAACACTTGTTTGTTATTAATCTCTTCCAACAGTACCATACGTTTCGGAAAATTGCATGCGAGGGTTCTGAAAACAAGGCGGTTAAATATACAGGGTGTTTAAAACAGGTCGTAAAGGAAAGAAATCTTGCGAATACGTAAGGGCCCGAATTTTCCATCCATAAATAATAATGTTGACATGGATCCTTTTTTTGAGATTTTGTCATATTCGACAGGCTAAAGAGGACTTGACTAATATATTATTCAGAGGAATAAGCGAAAAAAGAAGCTACTTAGGGGTATTAGGAATGAAAGTGCAGATACAACTCGATCTATTCTGCCAATATTTCGGACCCAATGAACCCTACTTAGACTATTCCAATTTGAATGACTCTTGGAAAGTTCTACCAGAATAAAATGTTCAGAATAAACATGGTCCAGCTCATATGGAGGAAAAGGGAGCTAAATATATTGTAGGTTTAACAAAGACGCACAATGATTACCTCTTAAGTCCATAAATGGATCATGCAGTAGAGCCCAAAAATGATTCTGACATTTATCATTTTTTACTCTATTGTATTCAGATATGTGCCTTGCTTCAAAAGAAGTATTGACAAAGTGCGTCGATAGGAATAGGAGGGTGTCCCTATGGACACCAGCAAAGAGGGCTAAATATACGGGTGGGGTATAAAACAGGCCGTAAACGGTTTAAATAAAAAATAAACAAGTGATACCCTCCTTATAAATTTTTGATGCAGAATCTTCTTTCATATTTTATATCTAGAGACATTTTCACCCACAAAATAAATCTTGACGAACGTAGTCCAAATGGATCAGAGACAGAGAGGGCAACTTACAGGTACCGGATATAAAAAATAGGTACAGTTTGGATAGGTTATATTAATATTTTTATTTTGCACTAAATCCGTACATGATGAATTTTGTCTCATAGCCTCTATAAAAGTTTCTAGTCAAGGACCTACTGAAAATAAATAAATGAAAACCAGTCGAGCCAAGTTTTAAGAAAGGGACCTAAATGTTGTAGGTATAACACAATTCGTTAACTGATTATCTGCATAAATAGACCCTACAGTCATCACCTAAAAATATTCTGACATGAGCTCTTACTTGATATTTTGTACCTAGGGATAGCTTTGACACTCAAAACAGAGATAAGAGACAATTCCTAGAAAAGAAAAAGGAAATATAGAACAGGGTTTTTATTATTCCTAGCAATATTTAAAAAAATAATGTAAAATATAGACCACCATTATTTTAAATCGGCAGTACGTGAAGCTCTACTTGGAGAGTTTTGATTTGAAATATCGACATACCATATTTAATTTAAAGTTTGCGCAAACCACATTAGAAAGCTTTTATTTAAAACCATGCTTCACAGCTGCTACTTTTAAATAAATTCCAACAGTAGAAAACGTTTGGAAACATATTTGTGTCGCCGATTTTGAGAAAAAAATGGCCTAATCGGATAGCCGTTACGAGTTATTTAACATAAAGACCGTAGAAAGATGACCAATGATATACACAATTGGGCTATGAGATGCGCTGCTTAAAATATTTTTATTTTAGCCCTTATTCCAGATGTAGCCGAACATTTTGTTAAACATTGTCATAATTTTGCACGAAAGTAGCCGAACAGGTTACCAGAGAGATGGAAGCCAAATAGGAAGAGACTGTGAGGCAGATCGTTTGAGACACTGCATTTCGACAAATCAGATCCTCGATTATATTGCTTTTGCTTAGATCCTTTACTTATACCCTCCATTTCCCTGCAGTTGGGGTCTGCCTGAACACCATTTCTTTGTGTCAAAATTCATCCAACTAGCATAGGAGGCTTATAACGATGCGTGTATAAGGACAATATATTATATAATCAGCTATGTGTTTCAAAATCCATGCTGTACGTATTTTGATTTGATATCTGTTTTGATCACGTCCACTTAGAACCATGGAATAAATTGAGACGATGTTAGTCAAACTGAACAAGTTCTCATATATGCATCGGCTACATAAACTGAATATAGCTACACAAACCCAAGCCTAAAGCAATCTGATTTTGAATCGTTCTTTGAAAATCGCTAGAACATAATACGTTAGAAAAACAAAACGATACGACAAACCTCGAGGAATCGGACTCTGAATAGATGGCATTTAACCAAATCTTATAGGGAGATTACCTAGCACGTCCTCGACTGGATCCTAATATATTTCTCCGTAAAGTGATTGTCCGAGATCGTTGATTGAACTGTTACATGTACAAATCAGTTTAAAGTTATAGACGAAAGATCAATGAAATTCATCTTGTCAAATAAGAGAAACCATTCTTTTACGGTATGTTTTTTCGATAATACATACCTGATCATATTATCTAAGAAGTACTGCGCTATCGTCCAAGTCGCCCGACCCCTCCAACAAGATAGTTTTGGTAATAAATGTATCAAAAGTGATCTGTTGAGCTTAGGGTAGAGTCGCAGGAGGTTGCAGGTTCGAGCTACGGCAGAGTTATATCAAAAGTACTCATAAAAATGGTTCCAGCATCTGTCTTGCTATTCGCTCAGGATCAAGAGGTCCAAGTTAGGACAGTGTGACTGGGTAGGACATCAAGCTATATGTCTGTGACATGACGCCCAGTGTTTGACATCACTATAACCCGACACACTGCAGACATCGTAGCGATATGACTGGAAATTATTAAGCTACGTTATAAATCCAAAACACACACACACACACACACACACACACACACACACATGTTAAATTGGAAAGTAGGAACATGTCAACAATTTTGCATGAGGAATAAGTAAACGGTTATTTACTTTTTATTCAACCGATAATTGTTTATTTATTTCTGACGGAATCAGAAATAAAGAACAAGTAACCAACTTGATGCCAGAATTACTTTACCAGAACAAAAACTTTAATCAATTGCAGGTACTCTGAATTCCTATTCTCACCTATATATTTATCAATATTAACTGCTGTTATACGTTTGGGGCAACTTGTGTGCGTTCCTGCTTCTGGATAATGCGCTTCTGGAATGTGATTTGTTGCAAATATTCTCGAGCAAGCATATATGTCCAAGACCGATTTATATTGCTGTATATATTTATTTTAGCGGATAAAGTTATAAAGTATGTACCTTCTTTCGACAAAATGTTTCTGAAAGTTTTATTCTCACCTTCGCAACAATCAACAAATAAATTCAATAAAACTTTGTTTTCCACCTACTATGATGATATCACACAATATCACAGTAGCCAAAGTTCAATTTTTAAGACAGAGTTCTAAATTTCTGGTCAGACATGAAATGTAATCATTGCATTGCGTTATTTCAATGGGAATACAATGAAAACAAAACTGTTAAAACAAAAGTAACCCCCCTCCCCCGATCTATCCCCGCCAATCAAACCACCCCAACCCTAACCCCCTAGACCTAGATATTGAAGATGATGCCTTGGCTGTGATTATAAATGCCACTAAACTATTAGTATCACTTTTCGCGGAGCCTTCCGCATCCTAGACTGATGCACTAACCATTTAGGCCACTGGAGCGGTCTGCATAGTGAAATAAAGTCAATTCCAAAGCAATCAACATTCTGACCATTGTGTTATAAAGAATTACACGACAGCTATTTGTTGTAACCTGCATATCCAGTTGAGATTTGATAGGAAACGAAAAGAGAAAGAGTAAGTCGCAGTTTGTTTTAGGGCTGAAACATTGTCTTTGAAAGTTTCAGAACACTGTTGGAGCGATCTAACTTAAATCTAAGCGCAATACACCTCCACTCACAAAACACACGCTTATCCCCACCGCCAAGAAATAAATAATTAACAATACACTCTCGTATCGCAACGTTGAGAATAACCGTTCCTAAAATGTTGATGCTAGCTAGAGTGGCCTCAAAAACACGATATACGATCGCACATGGCATCCATATTTAAAAACTTGGTATGTTGATTATGCGTTGGTGAACGGGAGAGGGAGGGGATTGACTAAGGTAATTTTGAATAATTAATCGTTTGATGAACAATTAAATCCAGAAACTAGGTAAGGAAAGTGCGCATAGAGGCATATCAATCATGATACACATTTGACAGATCAACTAAATTTGAAAGTCAACAAAAACAACATAAAACGATTTAACCTCATTTGTGCCAAATTTAGGAGAGACGTCAATTACGGTTACTTATTTATATCTAACTGTTGCTCAGTGTTTTACCACTACAAAGACACAAACCGTTGCATACGAGCATACAACTATTTTCCCACACCCACGCTCACTTAGTCGATAGCGAATGTACTTTTAGATTCACACAAAGTGAAAGGAGGAAATGTATAGGGTTCATACAGCATTTCAACATACATTGCTTTCAACATACCTGTATGCCAAAGAAATACATTGACAGTTTGCAATTATACTAATATTATATAATAATAATTACAGATGAACAAACCTTTACATTGTTTTGACTGTAGTGTGTAGTGTTTGCTTTTTTTTCATTTGTATGTGTATCGTGACATTTCAAAATCCTTGATCATATTTTACTAACCATAAATCTGACTTGAATTCTTAATGAGAATGCAAACTAGTAATTCTCCACCCGTGATCAAGATATAGAATATGCGTTAGTTAAAATATTTTCAAAACCAGAAAAATCAAAGGCTGGCCATTTCTATCTGTAATATATATATATATATATATATATATATATATATATATATATATATATATATATATATATATATATATATATATATATATATATATTTTTTTATTTTTTATTTTCCCAGCTCTAATTGTGGCACATATGCAACAAAAGACCCCCTCCGCCAAAAAAAACCAACAAGAAGTGGCTCAGTATTTTAAAGATACACCGACAAGCTTTCACAACAACATCTTTAATTTACTATTTTCTTTTCAAAGCTAACAAAGCCACCAGTGATTTAATTTACAAAATCTTCCCGTCTCACTCTAGACCGTCGGAACGTTAAAATGTCACTCTCTAACTAACAACGTACCTAGTACAAGACACACACACAAATAAACTGATATTTATACATATGAGAAACATACAATAAAGGGCATTCACATAGACAATAGCTGTAATGTTAAATGGATACAAAATAGTTCATGAGCAGTGGAGCGGCCACGCGGTCCTCATCGTTTATGAAACAGGAAGCATACAATGTGTTTAAGTATGATTTACCTGTAAATCCCTGGAAAACACTAACCTTTGAATCACCGACCAGTGCTAATGGAAGGAGAAGAAGTGGCAGGAGAATCACAATGATGGGGTTTTTCCAGCGCCATAGAGATCTCCAACAACTTTGGCAGCACATAGTTATCCTCAGAACGGTTCCACAAAGGTAACGATCAAATACTGAGTGACCCAAATGTATTTACGCGTACATGTAATTCAGAAGATGACTGTTTATGTCACGTGACCCAGTCTAACGACTTATAGGTATTTTTTTTTTCTGTCAATATGCTATAAATTGACGCCCCAATTGTATGACATTTTCAGTCAATGTATAACGCAAACCACTCTTAACTGCCAAAGGATAATCTAAATCTGTCTGTTTGTATTCATAATGAACCTTGTGTAAACGTGTATATTCATAAAGCAGGAACCAAAATTATACGGTTGATTTTAACATGGATGATTGCTATTTAAGGCTGAGAGAGAGAGAGAGAGAGAGAGAGAGAGAGAGAGAGAGAGAGAGAGAGAGAGAGAGAGAGAGAGAGAGAGAGAGAGAGAGAGAGAGAGAGAGAGAGAGAGAGATATATAATTGTATTCGTAAAACAAAGGATAAATGTAATCTCTTATGTGCGGGTAACTGTGAACCTTGACTTGAGTAATGAGAAGGTACTAATAAGGTATCTACTACATTCAAATATGTATGCGTACGTTTTCTATAAGATCCAATATACATAACTGCACGCATATGGAAATAATCAGACAAATCGGGTTTTCAAACTTTTGAAAACTACAAATATCATTTGTCAAACTACAAATGATACCCATAGTACATCGACAAAGTATCATCTCAGTCAACGTCCGTATCACACAGTCGACATTAAACACGCCGTTCGAAATCAAGGAGAACATGTGGCAAGTAATTGGTATGAGTACTGTCACTTTGGGTTTTCTTTGTGGTCCGCATACAATAATTCCACGGAGAGCGTCTTTGAGACAACTGATCTAGAGGAATGGTTGTTCTATTGTTCTAGAAACTGAAGATTGAAACACAATTGAAAATCTCTGACACACACACACTCACACACACACTATATATATATATATATATATATATATATATATATATATATATATATATATATATATATATATATATATATATATATATATATATATAACACAAATTAAAACTATCATTATAGAGGTTAGAGAAATTTTACTTCGAATTCTACAAAAATTTAAACCCAGGTAAGCTGATAAACTGCAAACAGCACCCATTGCATTGACTTCACATAAGGCGATGGGTGTCGTTTACACGATTACGTTGATTCGATTCTCCGTTGATTACGAACTAAATATTCTCTGACCTGTAAGATTTTATTATTTGTATAAAATATTAATTCTGCCTAGTATTATCAAGTATTCTCCTATAGAATCCATGGATAACATTTCCGTTCTTATTGGTGTCTATCTGTCTCTGTCTGTCTGTCTCAGTCTCTCTCTCTCTCTCGATATATATATATATATATATATATATATATATATATATATATATATATATATATATATATATATATATATATACACATACATATGTGTGTATTTATGTGTGTGTTATAGTACTGGTATGTCACGATAGTCAGAATTTGACTTTAAGCTAATACTGAATGGAATCAGTAAACAGGTTTATAGCCGATACATCTTTCTTTATAGTCGACCGCACGTGAACTACTATAACTAGGTTATCGCTATTCATGCAAATCCAAAATTGATCAATTCACTGGAAATTAGTACTCAAGGATCTAAAGGTAGCATACTTGTGTCAAATCTTTTAAGGGTAAGAAAAGACTGAATGCCGTGGTTCGCTTTTAGCAGATGAACAATGGCTTAGCGTCAATTGTGACCTAAATTGATACGAATTATCTGGGCTATACATCATTGTCGATACTTGCAACCCAATGTCTTAAATGGGAGCAGAAATTAATTAGCATGTGGTTATAACTGTTAACACAAACGCAACTATTAAATATAACTCCATAACCAATGAAAAATGAATTTGTATTTTTATTTTGTTTCAGAAGAGTGATTGTATTACATTTACTTCAACGTGGAAATACATAATTTTAGTAAAATCTAAATATTTGCATTGTATCTGCATGTTGAAGTCCCACTAGGAAATTGACAGGGGCCTGCAGTACAGTATTACCTTTGCCAGTCCTTTCATTACATGTTGGTTAAGTTTTGCTTTTAAGTTTTGTTGGTCATCAGTGTGCGTTGAACACATTTCTATTGCAATAAAGAGCTAACAAATTGAATGATTTAGTTCTACCAACACGGCTGGAGTTTTAGCAACTTTAATATCGACAGTAATCCTTATTTTGGATTGCTTTGTTAAATTGAAATTTGTCACATCATCCGGATTAAAACTTCTCCTTTTTATGTATTTATAATGCATATATGAAGCTTTATTAGTAATTTATTTATCGCAAGGAAGGAGTGTGACAATGGCGCTCCCTTTTCGATGCAACTGTCTACTTGGAAAAGTTAATATATAGATGGATCAATAGTAAGCAGTCTTATGTACCAATATAAAACGAAAAGCTCTACCACCGAAAAAACATAAGGTCACATAGACCCCTCCCCAACCAAGCCAACACAAAAAAATTACCCATAACGGAGCTATCATGAAAAAACCAACATGCTCAACCGGCTAATTCATTTGACTACTACAGGCATACCAAAAGCAATATTTTACATTCGTCGACAGAATATACAGTATTAGAGATATAAATACGAATAGGGAATTTTTTAAAACTCGCTACTTATTAACAATTGGATAGATTTGCGTTGAAAAAAGCTATATTATATTCTCAAATATGTAGTAAACTCTTTTTCACTGAATTATTTCCTTTAGATGATTAATCCGAATTCCGGGGAATTGACTCTGAAGTCCTCTCTTAATCATATTCTAAGTCAGATGATAACGTTAGCAAACTTTGGTTCCTTATACCCATCTTGTTGTTAGTTCTGATGTTTAAGATGTTATAACATCTTGTGGACCTGGCCTTTTCCGTCAGAATTTAGCTGGTATCAAACGTACAATCAAGAGACTTTAAGTTTAAGCATTCATATAAGTTTTCATTACGTTCTCCGTATATGCAATTATGGGGATTGAAACTTTCTAAACTATCAAATTTGATCTGAGTAAAGAAACGTAAATTTTTAAGGAGAAATAGAGCTCGATTCGCCATATCATTTAGCTCCTCGAGGATATGGAACCGCGCCAAACGTAAAAAAAAGAAATATAAGGCGTTACGGGCAATGGTGTCTTCAGCATGTTGTATATGCAAATACGACCTATAATGGCAAATGACCTCACTTTCAAAGTGTCCACATAGTTATGTTTATTTCTTCAATATACAAAAGAAGGGTGAAAGTTACACACACACGCACAGACACACACATGAATTGTGTATAATCTGCTGAGAAAAAATAAATATCGTAGTAGATTTTTACTCATGGATATGAGTATAGGAAAACGTTAGATAATCATAATTTTCAGACTGAGAATAACGACAAGAATGGATAACTTTTAAGCTGTAAAATAAATGAGAGCAGTCTTAACGACACGAATGCCGACGAATTATTTTTAGATTCGTAGTAATGATGACGTAAGTAAGTAGAGAAATGGTTCATGCTATTTAATTTTTGTTTGTCTGAACCCAAGAAAAAACGAATTTCTTGCTGAGTTTTAATGGAAGCTACTGTATGCAACAAATACCGATTTGGACACAAATTCGATATACAAATGGTATTTACATCCATCTGAATATCAGTACGCTGTACAAAAAGGTATTTACAACCATCTGAATATCAGTACACTGTACAAAAGAGTGTTTCTTACTTATGTCATTGTATCTTCTGCTAAAGGTAGTTCACAGATATACAAATGGTATTTACATCCATCTGAATATCGGTACGCTGTACAAAAAGGTATTTACAACCATCTGAATATCAGTACGCTGTTCAAAAGAGTGTTTTTTTTACTTATGTCATTGTATCTTCTGCTAAAAGTAGTTCACAGATATACAGATGGTATTTACAACCATCTGATATCAGTACGCTGTCCAAAAAGGTATTTACAACCATCTGAATATCCGTACGCTGTACAAAAGAGTGTTTTGTACTTATGTCATTGTATCTTCTGCTAAAAGTAGTTCACATCTTTACACACTCTGCATGTTTTATTATACAATTATTAAATGTTACTTTGTATTTACTTGCTTGGTATGTTACACTTCTACGCATGGCAGCTTTAAAATAGGCTGCTCCTCAGCGATCTTAATATCATTAAATCATTACGCCCTGTGAAACTAGAAAAAAGTAGTCTGTTCATGGATTATTCATATGTAATGCTAAAGAATCAAACATCGTTTAAATTATAATGCAACTTAAATGTGAGGTAGTGTCTTCATTTTAAATCAATACTTAACATTGATATTGGGGAGAAATGAAAAGAAAGAAACCAAGAAGCAAAGGTTGATTATATATTTTAATTTTAGTAAGAGACTTTCTAATTATAACTAAACTTTGTTGGTAAACATTAAGAACTTTATAGAAGTTTTTTTTGTTCCATTAGGTAATGTGTTTTTTTTGTTTTTAGTAAATGTTAATGATCACCTGAGGTCAAGTAGAGGACTATGTAATATTGTCATTTGAAAAATTATTCATTCATGCATAAGTTTTAGCAGAATCAATTTATATTACTGTTGTGACAAGTAGTTAATCTGGGCTGGAACCTATTTCTTCCTACTGTTCAATTTAAGTTATTTTCTCCGGAAATACAAATACATTCATTGAGATTTTTTTAGAGAATTTTGACCTGGAATTATATTAATGTGCTTCAACAAAAGACCATTGGTACAACAACACAATACAAGCCGTCACAGGCACATACATATCTTCAGCTTTGGACTTCGTTTTGTATTTCTACTAAAGTTTCTTCACAGCATTAAATTATTAGGACTTGTGTCTGTAATTCTATGATCATTTTGGGATTTAACTCGCAATATCGTAGTTCGTTTTGCTTCATTTGCACATTGTATTGTAGGGAAGTACAATTGTTGAATTATAGAAGGCTTTTCACTCTATTTTGTTCCATCTCTAAGAACACATAATTGTAACGCATTCAAACATCTTCATCAATGTGCTTTATGAACGTGCAGGAATAATTCTTATATATCGTAAATATAAATAGTATTATAAAGTGTCAAATGTTCTAAGGTAAATTACTCTCTCGGTGCGTGTAATATTTTCATTTTGCCTTTTTTTGATACTTCCCTTGTAAAATGGTACATAAAGTTGTATTGATGGGTGTCGAGTTGAAAGGGCATGATATGTCTTGTGACAGTATTCATACCAATTACTTGCCACATGTTCTCCTTAACAACAATATTATAATCAGATTCCTCCACGCGCCATACACCCTAACAAAAAGCGATTAATTTTGCCTGTATAGGCGACCATATGTACCAAACCCTCCATATATGGATGTCGTCAGGGACCGGCAGACTTGATAGAGCAGATAGGCCGTGCTATGTATTGTAACAATATGTCAACGATCAAGCGTTGAAATATTATGGTAAATAGTTTAATCCAAGAATAAAGCTTTTGTATGATATCTAGCTTACTAATAACTGGTTAGGACTGTATTGAGTCTTTTGTGTATGAGTGTGCTTAGTGTGCTTTTCTCTCCTTCCCACACCCAACTGTCCTGTGTTTGTAAACGTCAGTCTTACTAGTGCTTATCAATACGGTGTAGATGTAGTTTTAAACTTTAGATGCACGTTTGCTAGAGTTTTGCATGTAACTTTTCGAAGACATGCCGGTTTATAACTAACGATGTTAATTCAAATACAACCAGAACAAAAATCGAAGAGCAAATATATTTATAAGACATTACCAATAATTTTAAACAGTATTGTTGTTTGCTAGCTAAAGGGTACAAGTAGTATTAGTTATCATGGGTAGCATGGGCAATACAAATAGATAATATTTCAAGACGAGCATTTTCTATCGACTATTTGACTAATTTTACTTTGTTTTGGAATGTTCGAGAGGTCAGACATAAATATTTACTTGCTGTGAATTGTAAGAGTGGCGATAATTGTCGTAAATTTCAATGTCGTTGGTCTGTCAAAACCACAATTTCTTTGGAACTAAAGATTGGTGAATAAATAAATATATATATATATATATATATATATATATATATATATATATATATATATATATATATATATATATATATATATATATAAACTGTGGAGCACTTATTGTTTTCTTTCACATTTATGTGTGTGTTTGCTTGGAATTTTTAACGTAGCTTTAAGAATTTGTCAGTCATATCACTAAAAGTCGACAGTGTGGCATTTGATAGTGATGTCAAGCACTGGGGCATCATGCAGTAGACATACCAGTCCTCACACTAATCTCTTAATGCTGAGAATCTAGCGTTGTAGGTGTTAGTGTAATTTTTACGTCTTTGGTATGCCTGCCGAGTTCGAAACCCGCTACACACAGTATCCGAGGCGGACGCTATAACCAATAGGCCACCAGAGCGGTCTACACATTTATGAATATCAAGCAGACGACATAAGCTGTCTGTGGAGTAGGCTTTTAAAATAGAAATGTAATGTTTCGTTGGTCTGTTGGCATGTATTCTCTTTCATAGATTCTACATTATGAATTGAGTAGCAATTGTGTCTACAAAAGTCTACCTTTATTAAGTAGTAGATTGTGAACTGGCCGAAATAATATATCAAATGTTCGATTTTTTACAATTTCATGAACTTCGTTGACCGACCAACTGTAAGCCTTAACATCATTTTCAGAAGTATGTCGTAAGCTACTATTGAAACAGAGTTAATAGTTGCCCTATAAATTGTTTTCATAAAATATTTGTATTACTAGTTATCAATTACTTATGGGTAGCAAAATACAATGTATTTGCTAAAGAAGATAAAACTTTGCCACAGTAAACGATTTTATTTGGAAAACAACCACGTACAACCAGAAGTCATTTGCTAGAGTGAAATAGGTTTGCAATTTCCTGATGATGGGCACATTGGAATCTTAAACAGCTTCTTCAAACTTGTGCGGTGAGCTTCTTATTTATATGCAGAATGGTATTAAGAATGAAACGTACTTTGTGCTTAGAATGCTATGTTTACGTAAATAAAATATATGCTGTTTGCTATCCGAGAGTGAATTCATGGTCATCCACATTGACAAGATCCTACATGGTAACGTATAATATAATTAAATGTTGGTTTACAGAATCATATTATAACGAACATATTTTTATAAATAAAACGAGATACACAATGTATGGATCACATAATTTGCTTTTGTGTTTTTCTTTCTAATTTAGGTGTCAATTAGTTTGTGACAATTAAATTAAATTAAATTAAATTAAATCAAATTAAATTAAATTAAATTAAATTAAATTACTCAAAACCCTCTGATATTACATTTATTTTTCTGTGATATTACAAGTAAGATACTAATTTATACAACTGAATGCAATCTTTACCGGTCCCAAAATAAGCTTAAATAATACTACTTGAAATGAGCATATTGGCCAAGTGCAGGAAATGGAGATATCCGATTCGATCGATCACATGCCATATATCCTTACGAATCGATCAAATGTCAGAGATTCGCAAAAATCGATCATTTACCCGAGAATTACAAGCGGATTCATTTTGTTCTGTGTCAAGTTTATCATAATTACTAGCTTTATCAGAATTTACTTTTGATACCGTATTCCAGGAGTTTTATATGTCGTTCATAGGCTTTATCAATGCCAGGTATAAACAAAAATCTTTTTGCAAGCCTCATTTGGAAAGTTATCGATATTCTTCCACTTAGACGTTACTTCATTGTGCAGTCTGAAATAATAGAAGTAGCATGCTCTTTGATTTAAACCTATATAAACCTATATATTAAAAAAATAGTATATGTATAGTGATTAGTAAATACATAGACACATTCGAAAACTAACAATATATAGTTCAAATCAAAGCCACAGAGCTGTTGTCTTTGATTAAGTCTTTGGCAAGGGAAATTACCAGAGAGTGACTTGGTAATTTTGCATTTCATTACGTCTTTGACAGTAGCAATTACATAAAAAGCGCATGGTGCATTTTTGTCTATCGTTAAGTCTTTGCCAAGAGCAATTACAAAACAGTGACTTTGTCACTTCTGTATGTGTTAGTCTTTGGCAATGGCAATTATGAAACAGACCCAGGCGCTGTTTTCTATTGTCACGTCTTTGGGAAGGGCGCTTTCAAAATAGACAGTAAACACAAAAGAAAGTGTTGAAATTACAGACGTTTACAATGTCTTATGGAAGTATTATTGACCATGTTCAATGTTGTACCGTATTGGTTTGGGTTCTGATGATAAAATGTAACCTATATAGTTTAGGTTTACAAAAAAGAAAGAAAAAGAACAAAATGACTCCAAAATAAAAACCACGAGTATCTATAAATAAACTTCCTCCATCGTTGCCTTGTCTTGCCGTCAAAGATCTGTCATTTCAAAGACGAGCCATCGTTGAGCCTGGTGGAATATTGGGTATTGCAGTTGTAGCGATTAGTGGATCAGCACTTGGCGTCTCCACTGTTGTAGATTTAATACTCTTATCCACTCCAACCCTGCAGGGAAAATAAAACTGCCTGAATAATGCAACGAAACACCAACAAGTCAATGTGTTTGTTTCTGAAAGTTAACATGTTCTAGTCATCCTATATGAACATATCGAACCATTGATAAACCTGATTTTTGTCGAGAAAAGTTCAGAACTTATTTTTAAATCACTTAATATAAATGCTTGTAAACAAGCAAAAAAATTTTGTACCCCTGAGGTCTTGACCTAAACGTTTTAGTCATCAGTATGTTATATTTCTGACAGGTGTTCAATGTAAATAACACACCATAGTGCAAAGTATAACTGAAACGGCATGTAATCAAATTTGGTGACGAAATCTAATATTTTATTGAAAACCGATTTTATGCACCTAGTTTACACCATGTCTCAAGTGCATCTCATGTAATATTTATTTCCATATAATAATTTTCATAGATTTACGTGCTAGTACCTATATAAGCAATTATAGCCATTATTGGCATATGTAAAGGTTAACTGTACATGGAATATGAGGGTAGAAATAAATGTGGAAAGCGATCACGTGATTAAATAATCGCAATTAATCCATTTAGGAACACGGTAGTGTCAATAATGGTATGGTTAGAAATTTTAAGTAAAGACACTTTGTTCTGAAAACATAACTGATCCAGCAAACATAGAACGTAAAGGCCAAGGGAATCTTGCTCTGTGTCAAAATTAGGGCCATTATCTTTCTTTATAAGGATAAATAATATATAAATACCTTGATATCGTCCAAAATTAATTAGACATAACTTCATATAGGTACTTTGGTAAAGTTAGCTAACTTCAATACTCTCAAAGATGGCATATTTGATAAATGATGAAGTCAATTTTGCCGATGACAGGGAACAGCACTAGTACTAAACACATAATCGTATAGATAAGAAGGGATGATATGCTTTATTGCTGCGAACTTTGTCTTATAAGACATAGATGAACTTTTAATCGCACATTTGCTTATACGTTTTAGTTCTCTTGTCATACGTTCTTCGCTCGTGTTTGAGTGTATTTGAATTCAGAGATTAAAAAACACATATGCTTTACCTCATCAAGGAAGTAATGTCTTATATAATATCTTCTTTCCAGCTGATGACCAGCGCATAGTGCTTGTGCTTTATGTTTTATCCTTACCTTTAGGATGCTATTCATACAACAAGTAATTCTTCAAGGATTCAAAATCGCATCAAAACGGATATTTCAATGACAATACACTTGCCTTTATTCAAAATAGTTGTTATCGTGGTTGCATCTTTTGATCGAAGGAGTGAATGTATCTCATTTTTATTTAGGTTGCATTTCCATCGTTACAGGGTTTCCGCTGCACCATTCACATTAGTAACAGCTATTAAGAATCTTATGTCCCTAACAGCGTTGTGTGTCTGTTTTAAGTATATTTATTATTCTTTTATTAGAAATAAATAACATTGGACAACTTTTAAATAAAACACATCAGCTCCAAATACGACAATACTTTTATAAAACCCTGAACACATCTGATAAACTTAGTGAAAATTACATTAATCAGATCATATAACATTTAAAAAGAAACATAGAGAAACAATAATGAAATAAATTACCAGTCTAGGATGGTCGAGAGAGAGAGAGAGAGAGAGAGAGAGAGAGAGAGAGAGAGAGAGAGAGAGAGAGAGAGAGAGAGAGTATGGTTTTATTGTATACAATCACTATTTTATGTATTTCATTGGCTTGGTATTTAAAATGTTAGAACATAATTGTAGCCACTAAAATCGTCGAGTTTTGTATACACATATTTCTGAACATTTAACAAATTGCAGCGTTTGTTTTGTGTATAAGCCCGACCTTCACCTTCCAGGACTTAAGCTCTCGTTTGTGAGTGTTGAAAGATAGAATTAAAAAGCTAAGAGCTCTGAGTATTAAATTACTTCTGGTAGAATCTATAAATGTTATGACTTTCGTTATCGTCATCGGATATATAGATAAAAAGTTAACTAACTACATTCCGTAAATGTAGGAAATGTGCGGGCAACATTTGTAAATTTAGTGTGTATTTTATTATGATGACGTTTGGCACTGGCTTACGACAGTGATGGTGGGAGAGTTGGATTAGGTAAATACCCCTTAAAATAGACACATTGGAGGCACGAGAGAGAGAGAGAGAGAGAGAGAGAGAGAGAGAGAGAGAGAGAGAGAGAGAGAGAGAGAGAGAGAGAGAGAGAGAGAGAGATGGAAAAGAAAATGTTTGGAACATATTTTATAAATGGATTGGGATGATGCTTTGTCAACAATTAGCTGTTTAATTGATCACTTATTCTGAGTTACGTCATTAAATATAATCAAATACATTATGCATCTTTCGTTTACTAAAGAATACCTAGATCAATAAGTAGGTAAACATTTCTCTTTAGTGCAGCTTCCAGTAGTTATGTTCCTAACACTTGCTTTTTCTGTCAATAGAAACTAATTTTGCTCGTGAAGTGGAATTGTAATAGAACATCTGAATAAATAATAATTCATTCGCAAACCAATTTTCATTCCCTTTGAAGCACATCAATTTTTTCTTGTAGAAAATGACCACTGACACCACTGTGGCTATTAAGACGACGGGTATGATCACAGAGACCGCAACTGAAAATAAAGATATTTTATTTTCATCAACTTTTATTAACAACTAGTATGCAGAGAGAAAGGTGAATTCAGTCATACATGATGGTAATTTGCAGTAGCAATAAGTATTATTTTATAAACTGTGACACATTTATGGACGTTTGTAAAAATGGAGATGGACTTGTAATAATGTTTTATACCTAGTTCGAATTGGAAGGTCGCCTTGTTCCAAATTAATTGCGACATAAAGATGTTCTTCGTTGAAAATGTCATGGAAATGTAAATTGTACTCAGTTTAAGGACAGATTTTAATTCTCATTACAAGTGCTAAGTTTTTCAGTTATATTTTGAAGCAGCAAATTACAGACTATAATTAAACAACAAAACAACGATTTATGTACTCATCTTTCATCCATGATGAGTTCGGCTAGTTACATCTTAACGACGGCTGATCTTGAGTGGACAAAATATTTCAAGTGGCAAAGTTTTACATGAAACATTTTCACGATAGAACTCAAAGATCTTTAAAGCATTAAAATGTCGCTAAGGCTGAAAATGAGCATTATATGGTATCTACAATAGATATCTCTTGTAATCGCTATGATTAAACGCCAATTTGTAGTAATCAATCTTAATTAACTTTACTTTGTTAAACACTCTCACATTTGTCGAAAAAGCAATACCCTATGTTTATCGTTATATATAAACACCCACCCGTATGTCTCGGCTGTCAAACAATATGTTGCGGGTTTAAAATCTTGGTGACATTCCAATGCTTTCTATTTTGTTTTTTCTTTTGTATTACTTTTTCCAAACTTTGTTTTAAACTCTTTTGTCGAAGTACGTTTTATATTTTAATATATGTTGAAACTTTCTTTTATCCCTTATGCTCTAGGACGGGCAAATAACCAATTCATGCAAGAAACAAGACCATATTATTAAAGAAATCTCAAGCACTAAGGTATTCATAATCAGCAATGCAAATTTCAGAGTTCAATCTGTCTTTAATGATTACTATCAGACACTGACAATAACTGAATTGATTTGATTTCTTATAGGCGTAACTTTATTTCAATTTTCCTCATCATCAAGCCATGTCATTCAGATCCACATTTATATTGTGGGATGAAAGATCGTTATATGCATTTATCCCTAAGGAAATTATTCTGTGATGGTACAATGCATATCCATATTTTATAACCCTTTGTTTATGTTTTTGTATATATATATATATATATATATATATATATATATATATATATATATATATATATATATATAGATGCAATAAACTGACGACGAACAGTACGAAACTAGTATCTAACTAGCCTAAACGATTTCGACTCTTAATGAGTCTTTTTCAAAGGCAAATACAACACATATATACGACAAACAAATAGACACAAAAACGTTGTGTTTGTAAACCTCTACATGGCTGTCTCCACATGCGTTAAAACTATAAATACAACCAGCTTGTATAGACTAGTTGCGGAAACTGAAAACGGTGTATAATTCCCTAAAAGTCTACAAGCCAAAGCGACATCTATTTTTACTTTCTGTACATTTATGTCAGCAGATTATATCCCGGATATTTGATTCTATACCGGTTATTCTTATAGTAAAAATTGAAGGATAATAAGAAGATTTAGAAAATGTTAAATTCTACTAGTGCATAGTTTTCATTTTCTAGTCTTCTTGGTTTAGACCGCTTGGTTTCAATGTTCTAAGGCGGCGTATCCAGTATTATTCCTTTTCCTTTTCCTTATATCACTGAAAGTGGGGCCAGGGGAGGAGAAGTGTTCTGCGACCAGGCTTCTGTACAGCTTTTTTGTCATCCAATCAGACCTATGAAGGTTTATCCTTTTGTGTAGATTTTCAGTTTCTCCGACGTACTGAAGGCCACAGATCTTACACGTGATGAGATAAATCACATTCTCTGTTTTGCACGTTTTGTTTGGACCATGTATGGTTAGTTTTTCTTTAGTCACTGTGCTAGTGAATGTCTTGGTCTCTATATAAATGTGCGTTATATAAATGTACAGAAAGTAAAAATAGTTGTCGCTTTGGCTTGTAGACTTTTAGGGAATTATACACCGTTTTCAGTTTCCGCAACTAGTCTATACAAGCTGGTTGTATTTATAGTTTTAACACATGTGGAGACAGCCATATAGGGTTTACAAACACAATGTTTTTGTGTTTATTTGTTTGTCGTTTATATGTTTTCTATTTGCCTTTGAAAAAGACTCATTAAGAGTCGAAAGCGCTTAGGCTAGTTAGTTACTAGTTTCGTACTGTTCGTCGTCAGTTTATTGCATCCATTTTAATCAATCCCTGACACACGTGATCCCTTGGTGGATTCAGTACGCTTGAAAGGGTTGTTATTAGCCATATGATTTGTATTCTTTATATATATATATATATATATATATATATATATATATATATATATATATATATATATATATATATATATATATATAATTTTTTTTCATGCCTATAAACTGAAGTAACAATATGACCTATTATATAGCTAATTTTGTGCATGAGTATATAATCTATTTTAAGTTATTACGATGCCTATATATAGGATCTATAAATAAATGTTGTTTAGTTATGAAATAATACCTGTTGATACTTTTGTTATATTTTCTCATTGGCTGGAAGAATTAAATTATTTCCCCTTGGATGGGTTAGGTCATGTGAATGAGTATTGTGAAGTATTAGATTGAACAGCAAAATCTGTTCCGTAGAGTTTCATGCGAGACATAGTTGTAAAAGATTCTTGACGTTGTATATAAGGAGGAAAGCGAGTAAACAAGTTCTTTCCTATTTTGCATTCCTTCCTGTTTTGTATTCTTATTTGCTATGTAAAATCAATCTGAAGATGTGGTTTACGTTGTGATTAGATAACGTAAAAGGAGATATTTCTAAGGATAATTCATTGGAATTACAGAGTCCTCGTTGGACTAGAACATTATTATGGGACTGTTGAGATTTATTCAAAGGGGTCCTGGACAAAGACATTGCGATACATATATTAGAAGATCTGAAATGTATTCCCAGCACTGAATCATTTTTTTACATGAACAGAACTTTTTAGGATTATTTTGGATATTACATCAAATTACTGTAATTTCCTCTACAGTTGCATTGCATGAAATTGATAATTGCATAATTTGTTAGGTTTTACAAAACAAGACGATAACACTGCAATTATATGATATAACAGCTCACATTAAAATTTGACATTTTATTTGATTAATCAGCAACGCTGTATCTTTCTTTGAAATACTTTTAAATGGACCAAGTTTTGTGATTCAGCCTGAAAAGGCAATTTTCTCCCACGCTAGAAAAGTACACTGTAAGTCATTTATTTGTAAGTTTCTGGTTCTTCAAAACATTGGAGAAGGAATATTATTTCGATGCCAATGCATAAAAAATTTTGCTATGTGTAGAAGCTAAAGGTTTTGTATCGATCAATATTGGCAGTATAATTCAATGAAGGATCCGCCCACTGTGTGTATGTGCATGTGCGTGCGTGTGTTTGTGTGTGCGTGATTTAGATTTTTAACGTAGGTTTAACAATTTTTCAGTCATAATGTTACGATGTCCGAATTGTAGCAGTTTATATTCATGTCTAGCACTGGAGAATAATGCCACAGAGATGTTGCATGATGACATCAGATCGATCAGTCCAAACACTAACCTCTTAATGCTAAGCGACTAGCGAGGCAGCTGTTACTACCATTTTTATAAGTCTTTGGTGTGACTCGGCCTGGGTTCGAACCCACGACCTTCAGCATTCGAAGCGAACATTTAAACGAGTAGGACACCGGAGTATTCTTCGCATACTCTACTTTTTATCCTTGACTAACGCAATACGCTGCATGCACTCTAATATATGTTTTCATATGCTGAATTGTAGTTATACCATCATATATGCAATATACTGAACTGTTTCTTGTTGCGTATAGGTAGCTCCAAAAATAGTACGCTGGTGAAAGCCCAGGGAGAATATCCCCGGATGCCCTGTATTTTAAGTGTTACATAAGGCATGCTTTCCTTTATCAATATTCCGTTGTTTCGTGCTCATAAGATTTTTAGATGGAGGCAGTAGCTTCTCAGACCCATTTCCAGGATATGCCCATATTATCTTCTTCTATGCTTTGATATGGTAAACATTACTACGCTATTATGTCATGTGTAGATAGATAGATAGATAGATAGATAGATAGATAGATAGATAGATAGATAGATAGATAGATAGATAGATAGATAGATAGATAGATAGATAGATAGATAGATAGATAGATAGATAGACCGTCAATATTAATTATAAGATCCCTTGATTATGGTTTGTACTGCTAAAATTAGTTATTATATAATGTGTACTATTTTCATTCATAAAATCCCAAGATCGATGTGCTGAAGAATTTGAAATTACATCAATTTCTCTAAAAGGATCATGAGTGAGCAGAATGGAAGGCACGCAAGTTTATGTGAAAGCCTCTTGACAGAGTTTTAGATTAGCCAGTTTTAATCAGCTGATTTCTTGACATTAAGAAATATATGATGATGCTTTGAACGCTTGGTATCAGCAGTCTGAAAGAACGTATTATAATGCTGTTTAAGAACAAATTGACGTGGAAATCACCATTCTTAAAGTTTGACTGATATTGTAAGGAGCTGAGAAGATTTATTCATTTACAATTGTTAGAGTAATTATCGTGTTTTGAACGTTTATTGTAAAAAACAGTTCGATAACTTTTTAAAAGCTTTACCGGATTATTGTGAGTTTATTCAAAGGACATATAGATATTAGTATTCAAAGACTATTTTGATCATTTTAGATTTATAGTGTATTAACTTATAGACATTTTAGTTTAAGACGGTGATTTCTTTTGTACTTCCTTTGTTGACATATCAGTATATTAGAGGCATCATTCAGCATTCGGAATACCTTTGCAATCTATTTGGTTTTATCGAATGTACTGGAATTTCTAAGTTGTATTTTAGGAAATATGAATTCATTCACCACAATTTCATTATTTTGTAATTATTTCGCTTTGCATTATAGAGAAATATATTAATATTTTCAATCTGACAAAACTTGCTGATTGTTTTCTTTTTCGTTTCCTAATTAAACCATAAAGTCCCAACACTATTGCACGCCACGCCATGCCAAGCCACGTCACGCCACGCCATACCATACCATACCATACCATACCATACCATACCATACCATACCATACCATACCATACCATTCCATACCATACCATACCATACCATACCATGCCATACCGTACCATGCCATACCATGCTATGCCATGCCATGCCATTCCATACTATACCATACCATACTATACTACAATCCTCGTAAATTTTAAGTTAATAAATATCCAGTATCAAAAGGTGTATTCATACTTAAAGTAGGTTTATTATCGCTGGGAGTCGGCTGAACGGAATCTGAAGTATATAATGCCACCGTTTTACTTTTGATTTCTGTTGTTGGTGTCAATGTTTCTGTTGTCACGATGCTTGTTGTTCGTATTGTAGTTGTTGTCTGCATCGTCGATAACCCAGCCGTTGTAGAGATTGTAGTTGTGGATACTGAAATAAACTTGCATTAATCAGGATTATTGAAATTTGGTAACTAGTGATTAATTCTCTTTAAATTATGTGTCTTATTTAAAAATTATTGAAATATAGTAGAGCAATAAAATTTCTTAGTCATAAAACATTCATACCAACCCACTGTTTCAAGCGAAACAGTGTTCGAAAAAGTTTGTTTTAAATTGGCAAGTTATAAAAACGCTGTAACATTTAATACTTGCCTGTCATAGAAGAATAAAGACCACAGCTTATATATATATATATATATATATATATATATATATATATATATATATATATATATATATATATATATATATATATATATATATATATATATATATATATATATATATATGACAGCTTGCCTGTCATAGAAGAATAAAGACCACAGCTGAACTCTGCATTCAGCACAATAATAGCAACACGCCTCCAATATGATCCGATTAATTTTTACGTACGTGGATGGGAAAGGATGGATAAGAGCATTACATAGGTGTCACATTTGCTAAGCCATTGCAATAAAGTCACGTACAAGTTATAATCTGCCACGTTCTTAATCTCTAAAGATTGCCGCGAGATTAGTGTTGAACTCTTCCCTAATTAGCCAGAGACCAGAAACGTAACAAGGGTTTGCCGTTATCAAACCTATATGCAAAGTTTAGTTCAAGGGATCAAAAGGAAAGTCTACGGAGTGAACGGGTCATGTTTCTTATTCGTCCCCACGTTAACGGAGAGCGAGAGGGATATATATTTCATCTGTATACATCGATATCCAATCAAAATTGAGATAGAGCTTGTGATTAAGATTCAGACCCGAATAATACCGAAATCGTGAAGAGTAATTTAGTATTCGCCTGGAATGATTTCAGATCAATAGGGTTTACTCCGTGAAAGAAGCTACTCGTAATATGGCGCCCGAATTTAAATGTAGATTCTAAGGAAAGACAAAACTTCGAAAAGGTCAGTAACTTGTTTGCTCGATTTCTGGAGAATATTTTGGCATCACAATTGTAATTATCTCTAGGACGTACAACTAAACATTACTAGGATCGTTTAGTATGCAGAATCATCTTTGGAATGTCTCATTTACATGCATATTTGAGAAATTGTTTTGAGCCTTACGCAGAGAATAATTAGATGCTAGGTGGAATTATGTTGATTGTTAGTTTGTGATCAGAATTAATTTGGTAATTTGCTATTATGTTATTTCGTAGTAAACCAGAAGCATTTACTAATGCGTTATGTTATAATTTACACGTTTGAATTGTGATTTTGGAAGCTTGGTTGAAGTATGTAAGATTAGTAACTATGGACGTATGCATATATCAGAGAATGTATATTTGAATATGAGCGTAAGATTCAAAAATGCGTCTGATTATTGCGATATTGTTTAATATAACATGATTTAAAATATATATTGATGTCACGGAATTTGTTAATGTATGTATAAGACGTAATTGATACCAAGATGTGTTATGACGTTTGTTTTATCATACAAAACGTATGTGTTCCTCGATGTGAACGAATGAGTGACCGACAAAAATTTAACAGCCATTGTCTGATGATAGGTTGTGAGTAGTGAGAGATGAGAGTCCTAAGAATAAAGATTGTATCGTCCTTGTGTTTTCATAGAAAGCTTTTAGCGGATAGAGATTCCGGTTCCATTGCATCCCAAGTTTACAAGAGCTGGAGACGGAATTGAGATTGTAGCTGAGACAGTCAAAGTATCCAGTTGTGAAAGAAAGTGGTGGACGTTATTTATCGAATAATTCGGCTCACGTAAAAGTGTTGTATTTGAGTGACTAGGTAATCGATGCTTATTCGAACAAAGATCCATTATTTTTCTTAAATCTAATGAAATGCTAATTTTAAAACGACTCCTTTGTATATCCATATACATTCATCCTAATATTCAGCTTTGCACTTTTTCAAAATCTATTAGGTCTCTCATATTTACTTTTAGTCGGCAAACAGCACAAGGTCCAACATATTGTTCTGTTTTTTATAGCTTACTTAAACAAAATTTACCGGTAAGCGGAAGGATTTGTCAGCATACAACTCTTATATTGCATCCGTGTTCTATAAATCTGTGAGTAAAGCCTGGTTAGCAAAATATTTACAAATATCACTGAAAATGAAACAATTGTATATTCAACCTCTGATGCATCTAAAAGGACAGATAATAGCTTAATTTCAGCAGATAGAGCTATCAGTAAACGGACAGCATTGATCATAATATTTTAGACGCTTAAACAAAAGGATAATTGTATTTAAAGTTAGAATCTTAAACGTTCCTCTTGGATTTTAATCTTTCACGAATCGCCATAACGACTTTCGTGTTAACCTTGCGTGCACAAAGAAACATTTAACATTCTCAGCCAGTAATGAAATCATTTTTTACGTAAATAAATAGTTTTAACGTCTTTGTTAAGTTTAGTAACATTTGCTCACCAATGATTTTTCATTAAAAAAATAACTTTGTTTATTTTTCTTTAAAATTATATGATTAGTTCTTTCAAGAATATTTCTTTACCTTTTGCATCCTCAAAACGCTCTTTATTTGTGCTGAATGATGATATATTATTTGCATATTGGGATTCAGAATGTTTGCATACATAAAATATTACAATAGCTCGCCCTTGTACAGCCCTTGTACATTCCTTACTTTGATAATTACATCAACTGACGTATTTCCCTTACACTTTCCTTACTCTTTCTTTATAGAACTCAGTGGATCAGATGTTAATGGTTCAAGTCGAAGCTGCTTGCTCAAAATATTTAAGCGAAAACCACAGGTGAAACGATTCAATGTTCTATGTAATTTCAATCTGTAACAATTTTATCAGAAAGCTACAACTAAGACACAAACAACATAAAGATTTTTTTTTCTGATTAAAAATGATATTAAATTTGACTTAAAATTATGATTCTGAAATTATAAGATAGATAAAGTTTTGTGAGTTCAATATTTGACATAAACTTATAAATTATTTTAAGAGAAAATTATTTTAATATTCTGTAATAAACTTGGAAAAATTATTACAAATTTCGAAGAAATAGTCACATATTTCCAATTAAGAAAGGACGGTGGCATGGAACAGCAAACAAGAAAGAAATTTCGTTTTAGGTGTGGAACAATGTGGAAAAAATTATAATTTGAAGAATATTTTACAGTTTAAACAAATAAAGTTGAATTATAAAGATTTATAAAACGTCGAGACTCGAACTTAGATTCTTATGGGACCATTTAGAGATGGGACTTGTGTTTTTATTCTTAAAATTATATTTTGATGATATTCACCAACTGTATGTCCTATTTACCAATTTTTACATTGTTGGCTAAGGAAATAAATTGCTTTGTTAAAATATCCAAAGCTTGTTGGTTTTCACTTTTTTCTTTGTTACTGAGTACGAGCCCTTGTCACGTAACACTAACAATTGAGCAGTTCCAAAACATGATAAAATATACATTAATTCTCCTGAGTCCGACGTATGAAATGTAAAACAGACATGACATTTATAATTTCTTGCAAGAATTAACTTATATTTATGTTAAGTAAATAAATGGCTAGAGATTCGAAACGTTTACCTTAGTCCCGATGCGATTGATAGACAGATAGATAGGTGTATTTATTAATATACCTGGCATGGACCAAATCATCCCTATCCAGTAGTTTCCATCTGGTAATGTCGGTATACATAATTTTTCATCCTTAGAAATTTGGTACGGGGCTAGACCTTGATTCGAATCTAAACATTTAGCTTTTGCGCCCAGCCAGGTCAGTTTGTCTCCTAGTGCATGAAAGAAGCATCTGCGGGATTCTAAACAAAGATCAACGTGGATTCATTAGGAAACTAAATTATATCTTGCTACTCTCATAGCTTTGAGATATTGTCTTGGATTGAAATCAAGGCATATCATGAGATTTGAATGATTACATAATAGCAATAAATATAATCTTTAACTGATAAAATACACGATGCCATTAAGTCCAATGATCTCCAATATATGATTTTTGATTCATTATGAGTCTAAAGTACATCATTATACGGTCTCATTTATGAGATATTGTCTCATTAAACAACAAATGCACGGTTGGCATGAGATGCGAATGATTACAAAGTTACAAGCAGTGAACAATGCTACAGATGAAAGCTTTATATTATTCTCCGACTGATGTTTATTTCATTAATGACATTTTAACAACTACTTGATCGTAATATGTTAACCTGGAACTAGATGAGTGCCCTTCGCAGACAATAAAACCTCTTTAACTCCATAATTAAAATAATTACCATCATAACATACGTAGCTGTGCTCTTCTGTGTTACTGTTTGCTCCATTGATCTCGTATGAATAGAGTAGGGCACTTGATGACTTGTACACATGAAGGTATAAAAATCCAGACTCTCCATATACGCTGATATTTATCTGCACTGAATTGGAAATAGTAAAGTAAAGGTTTTTCTTTATCATTTGGAAGTACGAATAGCTAAAGACATATGATTAATCATTGCGCAAAGTAAGATGACAAAAATTTGGTAAATCAGTAATATATTATCAAAATATGGTCTTATCATGAATAAACACACATTTTCATGTATTTCGTCAATCATTTAATAGGCCTCAACTTCTATTTCTGTATATAACTTCGAATTATGTAAATGTCCCATTTAGAAATGTTATGACTATGTTTCTAAAGGACAATGCCGCCAGTCTTCTTTTCTTACAGAATTGTAACTCACAAGATATTTCATAATTAAGATAATTCAAAAATCGGTTATATAATACACCTCATAGGTAAGATTTAATTACAATATTTATATTAATAAGAGACGACCATACATAAACACTTAGTAACATCACCTAAAGGACATCTCGGCTTTACGATTGTTAATTAATGCGAACCCACATAAAACCTATACTTGATTGATGAATTGGTTATGTAAATTTGACAACAGATTAATAGACTATTTTCACTCTCTGAAATGCAAGGAATATTAAGTTGGCCACACAACACTTCTAACAGATATCACAAATAATAGTTATCCACTTCTTTTCTTTTAAGTATAAAAACCAAGACAGTTTCATATTTTACCTACTAGAAATGGTTCCTGATAACCCTTTCCCTCTATCTCTCACTCTACCCCCTATCCTTAATGATTCAAACGTTGCATGGAAGGGATTGATCATCTGGAAATGTATTAGACCTTGGCCAGGCCTACTTGACTTTAATTTAAGTACTTCCAATTATGTTATCAAACCTGACCAGTTGAGTACTGACTTCCGTCTTCAAAGTTCGTATAATTGGGAAAGAAATTTAACTCCATGTATTGTTCGAATGAGGAAAATGTAGACCCTGGTAGCAAACAGTTCCTGTTTTCTTTTTTTTTTTTCTTTTTTTTTGCCATGGTACATAAATAAACACTTTATAACAGTCAACGAAGTTTAAATATTCATGTCTACATGACGCATCTGTTACTGATTATTTTTTATTTCCAGCCACTCATATTTTGTTTTCGTTACAATTTAAACCTCAAGGACCTAAATGACTTTGTTCTAACAAAAGTACACTTTGTTGCATATAAATACATCTTAAAAATAAAACAGTACCAAACCAGCACTGAAATAAAACGAATATTCAAAATAAATGCAACAAAATACTAGATACAGTCTATAATATATCAAATCAATTTGTAAATACAAATATGTCAGAGTTGCCTCCCTTGTTCAACAATGATCACCAACGTGTATTAAGGATGCGACGATATTATTCCTACACTCAATTCGTAAGAGCATCTCAGTCAGCTCTGTCCGTCATTTTTGAGTTCTTCTCTATTGCTACATTTGATAGGATTTATAAAGTTTCCTTGTTTAAATGAAACAAATAAATATTTAAAGGAAATAACTACGTGAACCTAAGTTACATTTGTTCTTTGAATGATAAAAAATTAAAATAATCGAGAGATATTTTTAATCGGTATTGACCATGTCTGGAGTTTGTAGTCCTATATGCTTAAACGTTTCCACAGTTACTTAAGTATTGACGGACTATTCCTATTTATAACTGATGCACCAATTGCATTTATTTAAATATAAGAGTGTTTACATATCACAATTTTAAAAATGAAATCTAACAAGAAGAGTAGGGTGCCTAGAGTTATATTGTACTGGTTTGTTCATCGTTTAATATATATATATATATATATATATATATATATATATATATATATATATATATATATATATATATATATATATATATATATATATATATATATTACCTTTGGAATACACATATACATATATTGTATTTACTGAGCCACACGAAGTATACTTTTCTCCGGGACAATCAAAATTGCAGTCTCTCTCTGTGGCGTAAGCTCCCATTGTTGCATTACAAATACAGTACTCTTGCTAGGTATAGAGAAAAAAATATATAAGCGACCAAGTGATAGCCAAAACTATGCCCTTAATTGTGTTCACTAGTTAATAAGGCCGCAATCGTAACGTATAGTACTGAAAAAATGTTACATCATGTCATTTATTCTGGTTTTCGAGCTGCACATGTTTAGAAACAAATGCACTATATCAAGGAAAAGCATATAAGTAAGGTAAATCAAATTTATCTTTACATGTTTCGTCTGGCGTTTGATAGAGCTGTTTAATCTGCGTTTTTGTATTTAATATTGAAACTACCCATTTTTCTTCTATGACGTTAGCAGGCTGATAGGTATACATACATTAAATCCCAACTCGTTTGAATCTGATGAAGAGGATAAAGCTAACTATATTTAAAAAGCATAAAAGCAAAGAAGAAGTATGTAAATAAATTGTAAGAAGGTACTCGTTTCATAAGCACATATCAGCCTGATCTCCTCAAAATATCCGATTGCCATATCTAACTCGTACTTTCCGTCGACTCGGAGTGTAACATGTATGTAGCTTGTGTGTATATAAATAACTCATCATTCTATAAAATGTCTACAATTAATATACTATATATCCTTAGTTTAATGGTTATTAAGTTACTTGCTTCACACAGATTATGTTAAAAGTCAAAGACAAGTAAAGAATAAATATTCGTAAGGCAATCAATAAAATCAAAACGGAAATTATAAGCATATAACGCATGTGAATGTGCCATAAAATCACTCTTACCTGCAGTCCTATGTATTCAGAGTTTCTACATTTATCAAAACAATGCCTGGGCCCATTCTTATCTGACAGATGAAAACGACTTGCATGATTTGATAAATTCTTGAAGCAACCTAGGGAAAATAAAAATAAACATATACAAATGGCGAACAATGTTTGCACGACAGATACGTGATAACATCATCTAGATATCAAACAATATTATTAATATCATATTCCATGAATTAAATTGATAAATGTGTTAACTGCAATAATAAGCTGACAAAAATGTGTTAGCTATTCAGCTTATCTTGAAACAATAAAAAAGATCATTAGTTTTATTTAAAGCAAGACAGTGACGTAATTTAACAATTTTGATAAGCTAGTTTTAATACATATAAATCTCATATACTATGATTTTAGTTTTTGTGTATTTTGTGTATTTTGCAAATTGCATAACTTTACAAGTATCTAGCAGTAAATTTGTAAATATGCGTTTAAGACGGATGAACTTATTAAATATATTTAGTTACAAATGTGTCCGTTTGAGGGACACTAATATCATTTATTATGTGATATATATATATATATATATATATATATATATATATATATATATATATATATATATATATATATATATATATATATATATATATATATATATATATATATATATAAGTTTGCTATCGATAATGATGCTGAAAGCAAAACCGTTATTTTCACTAATGCAGGTTATTATCATCACCATCATGATGTAATTACCATCCTAATCATAACACTATTTTCAGTTAATAGAGGTCATCGTCATCATCGTCGTCATAATCATCATCAGCATTATCATCATCATCATCATTCAGTGAATCAATGGGACGGATAATCTAATTGCAAGTTTATTGGGTTTTTTTTCTTCAGATGTAATCAGCATCTGCATGTATTCGGGTATACATTAACTATCTTCATGTGACCTGTTCTTCGTTTCCAATGGTCCTAGAATATGATTACTGTTATCTTTCAGAATGAACAATACACATACACATGCACGCAATATGAACACAAAACATTGGTCATGGAAAAGTTTCAAACGTATGCAAAGACGGCTAGCACATTTACAATAAATTTTGAACTTTGAATTTTGTTATATTTTCGGATTTCTTGTCTCGTTTAGCACAATCGAACCCATATAACCTTCGTGCTAAATGACATATTTTTACTACGTTGTTTGAAATAAGTGACCTCCGTCACGTGGTCTAAAATTGTGATTAAAATTAAACTTTTTACTGTTTTCATTCAGTCATAAATTTACACCCTTAGAGCTCAATGTGTTATTAATGTTGATGCCAGTTTGATTTAAAAATGCGACTGCCATGTGTAAGATATCTTATACAAAACCTGACATTGAGGTAGGACACTTTTATTGAAAACTAAATTAAACCAGACAGGAACACTCCATACATTTGGCAAGATATAATGACTTTTTATTGTGCAAATTTAACTCCTATTAATTGTTTTAAGGAACTAAAAAGCACGAATTAAAACAAAATTCCTTGCGTACGTACCCTCTAGTGAAATCCCCATCACCGTGGCATCTGTTGAATCTGTAAGAATATTAATTTAACTTTTCAGAATAAATTATTATTCGAGAGGTTTGTTTGTATAATTTTTAAAAGGCTAAAATATTAAAATAATTTCATTTGCTTTTCTGGCATATATTGGTTTGTTAATTCCTAAACCAGTTTGTAGGGTCTAAACGTAAGGAAAATACTTGCAATGATCGCAAATATGACTAAAGGGCCGTTCAATAATAGTGATAATACAGTTTGTCCTTTTACGGGTTTGCACAATAGTCTCTGCGATCATTGTTTTTAGTAATATTCCATTGTAGAATTGCTAGTGGCAAAGTTTGTCATGGATTACTAGGACGAATTTCTCGAACACGTATCATCTTTTGTGACGTCTATTCTTTTGTCACCGACAAACATCAGTTTCGAACACTGATAAAAACTATATACATTATAAAATGAAACATGTTGCGCACAATTAATCTTCAAACCCTTCCAGATGACTGTTTTCTTTGTGTGAAGGTCATCAACAGTGGGTAGCTTGGAAAATATATCGACTTTCAAATGGCTGTAATTATTAACTTGTTTAAGTCTGGATCTAATTCGTTCTAGGAAGAATCAGTTTTTAATACACCATTTATTTCTATGCACATTGCTATAACTTGAAAGGGGTTTAATTTGTGCTTTGTTATGTATATGGAAGAAGTAGGGTCCCACTAATTAGAATGGTAAATGAAAATCAGTAATCGTTCGATATGTAAGTGGATAAGCTTTGCCTCCTGTTTTTGTTGCTTTTTTTTAGTTTTTGCTGTATGAACTTAGAACAAGTTTATACTTGAATATGGTTTGATTGTGACCTTAGGTTAATATCAGACTTTTGGAGGTGTTTATAGGTGGCATAAAAGTGAGAAAATATTATGCCTAATGCATACCGTTTAGGATAACAAAGAGCATCGAATACCACCAAATAAAATAATAACGATCGATTGCTGCATGTCTCCTTCAGATACTGTTCATGTATGTAAATATTTGTCATCAGACAATATTTCTATCTTACAGCATGAAATTGAGAAACTATAAAGAAACCTAAAGCATACCGTTTAGAATAGAGATAAGACAATAAATAAAGACAGCTTTAACAATGTTAGATAGGTGCATTTCTCTTTCAGGTTCATAAACCATTAACAGTTGCTTCAGCATCATTGGCCTGAAAAAAGAAAACAAATTATTGTATGTAAATTGCAAAGGGTTGTAAATAAGCTGCTCAAAGTAAATCCTCAAATTTAATCAAAGGTAGACGTAGTTATTAATTTCTCACGTAAAATTGGGATATCGTGGAAAGAGGCATACTATGATAGAAATGGTAATTATAATCCACAGACTTAAACTTATCAAGAATAAATTAGGCATATTTTGAGAACTTCTCTCTGTTTATGATCATAAGAATGACATGCAAAACGTATATGCAACACGTAGTCAAAGTGAATTATGAATGTAACGGTAAACTGTTTCTTCTTTGAAGTAATATATTTTGAACTCATTTTTGGATTTGATAACTGCAAGTAATTGAATCGTTAAAAGGTCGTATATTAAGAATGCTGATGGGCATCTAAATCAAAGACAAATATATTTTCTTTAAACATGATATATACTAGCCTTATACCTTTTTCTAATTTCAATAACTGCAAATCAAATGAAGAGTTAAAGATGGATGATAACGTCCCAAGTTTTACATGTATTATCCGTGAAAGTAAACATATATAATATATAATCTTATGATGAACATTCCCTATTTTTATTTCTTAGGCAATATATTTTTTTAATATTCAAAAATTTGGGTAATACTAAAATATAATGTCAAAGTTTTTAATTCTTTTCACAAATCTAATGTCAATGTATCCAATTATATTCCCAAATCTCGTGTCATTGTATCCAATTCTATTCAAAAGTCTAATGTCAATGTATCCAATTCTATTACCAAGTTTAATGTCATTGTATCCAATTATATTCACAAGTCTAGTATAATTGTATCCAGTTATATTCACAAGTCTAATGTCAAGGTATTCAATTCAATACTCGAGTCTAATGTCAAGGTATTCATTTCTATACTCAAGTTTAATGTGAAGTTCATAATTCTATACTCAAGTCTACTGTCAAGGTATTCAATTCTTTACTCAATTCTAATGTCAAGGTATTCCATTCTATACTCAAGTCTAATGCGAAGGTATTCAATTCTATATTTAAGTCTAATGTCAAAGTATTCAAATATATACAAACGTCAAATGTCAGATACTAAAATAAAATGTCAATATACTCAAACATAATGTCAAAATGCTGAAATTTGATGTTTTCAAGTTCAACGTCCAAATACTGAGTTATTATTGAGCAAAATCTTCTTAAGGACAAAATAAAATTGTATACTGTCATGCACTTTACAGAGTATTTATATATATATATATATATATATATATATATATATATATATATCTATGTATATATATATATATATATATATATATATATGTATATATGTATAAATATATGTATATATATATATATATATATATATATATATGTATATATATATGTATATGTATATATATATATATATATATATATATATATATATGTATGTATGTATGTATGTATGTATGTATGTATGTATGTATGTATGTATGTATGTATGTATGTATGTATGTATGCATGCATGCATGCATGCATGCATGCATGCATGCATGCATGCATGCATGTATGTATGTATGTATGTATGTATGTATGCATGTATGTATGTATGTATGCATGCATATATATAGTTTAAGAAAACTCCACAGACATTACTATTTAAACAAGTTATTTCATCATATTTAGGTATATTTATTTCGCCAATTTCAGTATTTTATATTTAATTCAGCAATATTAGAGAAGTGCAAATGTTAACAAAAGTACCTTATCATTAGACGTGTTTTGTATGTGATGTGACGTGATTATGATTATGACCGTAGCTTTAAAAAAAATTTTCTTGTCGCTACGATATTTGCAGTATGGCAGTTTATAGTGATGCTTAGCATCGCAGACTTGTAGCAGTCACATTATCCTGACATACGCCGACCAGTCCTAACACTAACCTAACAATGCTGATCGTCAAGCAATGCAGCTGTTTGCACCATTTTTGTAAGTCTTTGTTATGACTCGACTGGAGATCGAACCCACGTCCCCCCGCATCCGAGGCGGACGCTTTAACAACTAAACCATTGGAGCGGTCTATTTGGATATGAAACGTATCAGTAGACGTGTATGTATATGAGCCCATATAATATATAGAAAGACTATTATATTGTATTTAATATTTGTTATGCGCACGGAGTTTGATGCTATGAAACTTTGAATTTAAATTGATGTTAGAAAAAAAATTAGTCTATTTTACAAGTCTTTCTTTTAAATTAAAAAAAAATTCTTCAGTATTTCCGAATTTTAAAACCATAAATGTACCTCAGTGATTATACTAATAATGATATTTTCGAAAGGTATAAATGAATATGTATTACATTATAAAAACATGTGCGTTCGTATTTTTTCTCTCCTTTTTGCATTTTAAACAAAAACGTTTTCAATGAACACGGTTACATGTCCAGTTGCTGACTCTTAAAATCGATTTGCTAAGATTCCTTACAAGCTTACGAACATATAAATGATTTATTTGCACCATTTAGACATTTTATCAATATTTTTGCTGATCAAACAAAATTTCTCTGCAACCAAAAAAATTCGAATCGATACCAGATCTGCTCAGTTTTACAAAAGATAATCTTGTAACATGTCATTAATATTTCTAATTATTATATACCTTCTGTTATCTTTGTCATATTCGTTCCATGCGTGTATCATAAAACAATTCGTTTCTAAGTGTTCCTAATCGATCTTAGGTAGATTATCTATATTTTAAAGGACATAACCATATAATAAAGCGAAAATAAACATTGTACATTAAAATCTATATTTTTTAAATTTTAAATTTGCCTCCATTTTTCACTCATAGTCACTGGCAGTAATAAAATCTAATACATAACCAAACTAAACGCGGTCATTTTATTATTTTATCGGCGACCATTAAGAGACAGTAAAAAAGATCTATCTGAATTAAAATCAGTTAACATTCTGGAACGAAATATAATTCCAACCTTTAATAGTTATTTTAATGAAGAAACAAAAGATAAAATATGCAAAATTTATGGACAATTTACCGTTTGTACAAATATTTTATTCAGAATAAATTTACTGAACTATATTCCATATTCACCGATATAACTGGGACATTGAAATTCAACATTAGCAGCAGAAAGGCTGAACCCTAAACTAGAGCCTTTATTTTTGAAAATTAAGGGTTCCTACGAAGGCTGAGAAAAAACGTTTTTGCCTTTATAATGAAAACTTGTTTAATTGACCAGATTTTTGCTTAATTTATTCATGATGTGGTCACTACAAGTATGTTGTTCAGTCTCTCTGCTGCTATGAATTAAACAGCCAGTATAAATATTACCAATAATGAGTATTGGAGAACCACACTCAGATAAATTAGCTCGAGGGCAACTAGAGGCAATTAAAAAATATCTACCTGTTCGTGATTCTGTTAAGCAACAACTACAATCGCGTCAGGAATCTCGATTTGAATTTGAGGAGAATACAAAACAATTATTTAAACCTATCACTGAGACCACTAAAGGTATTCAACCTGTGTTAGAGAAAACAGTTGAAGCAACTGAAACAATAGCAAAAAGAACTAGGAAACGAAATAGATTCTTGAAAAACTTCCAGAAGAAATAGCTACTGCAATGCCAGTCCCTTTAATACCTGAGGATGCAGACCAGGCAGAAGGTGATACTCAACGAATACCAGGACAAGTGCGAGGTAGGGTTAATATAGCTGATAAATTTGCTGAAGATGCCATTAATGATATCAGACAGATCAAAAATGTAGAACAATTAGCTATGAATGCTGTGAAAGGTCATGATAATCGAAAACAATATTTAAAACCTGAATATGCTGATGATGCTGTAAGTCGCGATAATTGATAAAAATGGATATTTCGCATACACTATAACGCTGATCAAGCTTGAAACAGCGATTCAAAATATATTAAGTATATTCATGCAATAAATGAATATATTTCGTTTATACAGTTACCGACAAAACAACAACAAGTACTAAAACAATATCTAAATCAACGAGAACAATAACGACAAGAAACAATTAAACGATTGCAATCACAAAGTGATTAACCAGGATTACCAAAAATCACGAATACCAGTTATATCTCCTACACCAATTAAAAAGCACTACCGAAACCAAGTGAAGAGGAAGAAGAGGATTTTCAAGACGCTCCCGGCGCAACTGGAAGTGGTCTACGAAGTGGTTTTATTATTTGCCCCAATAATGTCATTGCTGATGTTGATCGACTAGAAATCCTCATCGGAGGAAAACGAGCTGGTAATAATTCATCAGAAATCATTAAAGAAGCAGCTGATATTTGCAAACGATTATTTAGTGGTGGTATTATGGATATTAATGTGTATCGGTCGCTCATTAATGAAATTGCCGATGACTACCACAGTGATTAGATACAATTAGTGATAAAGTCAATTAATAATAATAATGATCGTACATGGTATTCATGGTGGACCTACCATGGTCAACTCTCGATTACCGGTACAACTCTCAATTACCGGTATACAGAGCAACCTACTGAGATGGACTAGGCGATATCGTTCAGTGTCTGTTTGGAAGAATGGTCCCAAAAGCAATACCGATTGCAAAGCAACGAGGAATGAAAGCTATTGACGTTGTTCGTGAAAAAAATATATACGCTGTTGGTAAACTTGCTAGCAAAGCATTCTCAGCAATCAAAGATAGAATAACGCGATTAATACGCAGACCACAACCCGTCCCATCTCAACTAGTGAAATTAACTATTACTGAAGTGATGCTCGCAAGTGTAAGTAAAATAACAAATCAAGCCGCTAATCAAAAACTAGCGGCATTGGCTGATGTTCCAATGTCGGAAAAGACAAAAATATATAACCGCTAGTCTGATTGCATGAAGTGGTGTTACTTCCCGAAGTGGTCTTCGTGTTAGACGAAGATGAAAATAAAAAGATGCTCAAGTGCTCATCCGACCACGCATTTGATATGGATGCACCTGTTCTCAAAGATGAGTCTATGCGTGATTATCAGTATTATTCTTATGACGCCCGAATGCCAGATCAGCGTGGACGAATTCAGGTTCTGGATATAAGTAGATATTTCTTACCCGTTAAAGCATTTATTGAAGTCGAATGTGAAATTTTAAATAACGTTAATCATGCAGCACCAGCAGCATATGCAGTAAATGTTGGTGTTGGTTGCGTTAATAATGGTATTATGGTGCTGTTTAATAGCGCTACGTACATGATCGACGGAAAAAATGTTCAATCAATTCAGAAAGACGTTGACGTTGCTACAACAATATTTGGCCTTGCAAGATATAGCGACGATTATTCGAGATCAGCTGGTCCATCAATGATGTTTGCAAAAGATATAACTAATATTCCTGACAGTATAAAAGTTATTATTGGTAATGTAAGAGCTGCAAGAGGAGCTGCTGATATCCCATCAGTATTATCGATGAATGCAGATTTCATCTTAGGATTTGCAACACGTCGAGCGATGTTAAAGGGTGATAGGAGAACATTTTCATGTACAATTCCACTATCACATATAATTGTATTCTGTAGAAGTGTTTGGAAAGTGATTTTCGGAGCTAAACAAACAGTTGTACTAGTACGAAAAAGCACAGACGATGATGCAATATGGAGACCCGCTGATTCTGATCCTGGTATAGAAGTACTAACAAAACTTTCCTTATGGATTTCCTTATGAACCCCTCGATATCTAAAGAACAACTGTTACTTTCTTTTATGGATCAAGGTGGTAAATCAGCGTTGTTATGGTTAACAATGACTACCAATGTTATACAGAGTAATATCAACGGTTTATTCACATGGCAAATAGCTTCAAAGCAGGGGCTTTCTGCAAAAAGACACATATTTATCGCATTTCAAGATGTTGCACGAGTAAGCGATCAAAATCATAGTATTTCTGAGGCTTCATTAATGATAAATGGGCATCAAGAACCATCCGAGGATATTTTGTTGAATTTCGATCAAAATCATGTAGCACGTGCGTATAATCATCTTATGACATTCATGGGGCGTGATCTAAACGTTGATACTGGTTTACAAACATCGCAGCTAGATTTTATAACGTTGTATCCGATTTATTACTTTTCACCATTTATCATTCCTGGATTCGATTCGTCCGAGTTATAGAAATCCGTTAATGATCTTATTGATGAACACTTTGAAAGTATATGTGATTCATGTAGAAAATTAGCCCCACCACCGTCTATATTAAAACATAATAATAACCCCTTTGGTTCCGGGCGCCACATAACTCCAGGCATTGTAAACATAACCACAGCAATCGCTGTTAATCTCGTTTGCGACGTTGTGGATGGAAGTTTTCAGATAGATCTTTCCAAGTCTAGCCAGGCCCATCAAGGGTACATATTATACATATTTTCTCCGCGCGATCCGCCCGGGTGGCTTATTGTATCAGTACCTATTAACCCCGTGTACTAGCGTGTTCATAATCCGTTATTATCAAGAATACACTTCAAACTTACAGACCAAAAAAAATATTATATTGGACAAAAGAAATGAAATTATAAATATAAATATGTACATGAGATGTAATGCGTCACAATACGAAACCAAAAAAAAATATCTTTGGTACTTGTCTATGGTACCTGATACATAATGGTTGGTCCGTATGCAACACAGTTACAATATATATATATATATATATATATATATATATATATATATATATATATATATATATATATATATATATAGATGCAATAAACTGACGACGAACAGTACGAAACTAGTAACTAACTAGCCTAAGCGCTTTCGACTCTTAATGAGTCTTTTTCAAAGGCAAATACAAAACATAGTTACGACAAACAAATAAACACAAAAGGTTTACAAAAGGTTTAGAGGTTTACAAACGCAACGTTTTTGTGTTTATTTGTTTGTCGTAACTATGTTTTGTATTTGCCTTTGAAAAAGACTCATTAAGAGTCGAAAGCGCTTAGGCTAGTTAGTTACTAGTTTCGTACTGTTCGTCGTCAGTTTATTGCATCTATTTTAATTAATCCCTGACAGACGTGATCCCTTGGTGGATCCAGTACGCTTGAGAGGGTTGTTATTCGCCATATGATTTGTATTCTTTATATATATATATATATATATATATATATATATATATATATATATATATATATATATATATATATATATATATATATATATATATATATATATATTTACTTAGGCAGAATATGCATTAGTTTTCCCAATGGTTTTATTTTGCGATTATAACAGTTATTAGCTCCTCATTATCACTGTCATTCTCTTTCATATTATCACATTCTTCTCTTAACTGCCTTATGCGAAAGTTAATAATCTTTTTCTGTTTGTATTCATGAGATAATCCTAACTTGATTTTGTTAAAAGTGTTTGAGAGGGGTACAAATAACTTAACTTGATTATCTGTGACTGTTGCCAGTGACGTTAACATCCCGTGCTGGATTTCTTTCATAAATTCGTAATCAGCAGAGAGGGTAAATCTGTTTTGGTTTTTTAGTTGTTGTAATGAGTCAAAATCACATAGAATCTTTTCAGCATTATGATTGTCAGATACATTGATACCGTTATGTTGTAAAGTTTTAATAGTAGAAACAATGGCATTTATATTTTCAGTATTCATTATATAATAAATATTTATTTAATATAAAAAATAGCAAAATATGTAGCGCGAACTGACATTCGATCTAAAGTTCCTTATTTGATCAGATAAACCTAATGAGGTTCTTGTTCAGACATTTGACCCTCAGAGAACCACTAAATATCCGAAATCGAAACTTTAGAGACTCAGAAGTTTTGTCTGTGCATGTGTACATTTATACCCCTACAAGTTCCTAGGACATCCGTTATCGAAATTCTAGGAACCCAAAGGGTTGTTTATACACGTGTAGGTCTTATTTCAATGACCAATCAGATATGCCTTACAAAAATTCCTAGATATCCGTTATCGAATCTCTAGAAAGTCAAAGGATGATGGTATTTGTGACCAAACCTCATTAGATTTATTTTTAGTTTTGCGATTGTGTTTTTAGAAATGGCCCCTGTGTGGGTACCCATTAGAAGGTCACAAAGTCACGATCTCATATCAGCTCGCGCTAGATATTTTGGACGGCACAAGACGGCACAAACACATAACATATAATGATGATGATATGATATAAACATATGCCATCTTCATATCTGCACACCCACCCCAATGATCAACCAATGGGTGATTGACAAAAGTCAAAATAACATGTGTTGACATAGTGTAGGGTGTACTGACATGAAGATATGGGGCGGAGCCCCAATAGCTTACATTTCTTGGCGTAAAATCGCCTCCCATAGAACAATTGCCATTCACAGTATTCGATCCCACTGCGCTAGGATCACAACTTTTCCAAGTTAACATCGAGCTACGGACGCATTTAAGTGTTTAAGATAAAATTAGTCAATATATACTTACCAAAAACGCAGTAGTTCTAAAACCTATAGTGTTTTATTTTCTTAACAGAAACCACAATTTCTGGTCTTTTATTTTTTAGTTTCCAAACATTATAGATATATATTTATTCTGTATTACATAAATGATACTGCTGAAGTCTCTCTGCATAAGCAGTTACCAAGTCAAACCGGATGTTCTTAAAATAACTTTACGCATTAGGAATTGGGTCACACCTATGGGCATGTGAGCCTAGGATTGTAATGCAGAATCCATCACACAATGATGCATTCTTTTGTGGTGTATAATAATAAAGTCACATTTAATCCACACACGCATTATTTAGTGTATTTATTGTAATAAATACACAACGCATCTATATAGGTTCAGAATGTGAAATATATATAGCAGATTCTTAAACAGAGAGATTCCCTGTTCGTACTACGAATAGCCGTTGAATCAGTAAAACAGACCTAATTACACAGCAAGCTTAGAATTTAGTGTATTTAATTACAATAAATGCAACTATAGCTTCAATATGTGAAATATATATAACCGATTCTTTCAACAGAGAGATTTCTCTTTTCGTACTACGATAAAATCAATATAATGGCTCTAACTATATACAGCGAGCTTAGCTAGCCAATCACAATTGACTATGCACTCTGTGAATCCTGCACGCGGATTTTATGTAAAACAAAGAATACAGTACGCGGATGTTATATAAACAATGGGTAAAGTATTTATTTATTAGTAGGGAACGAGTTGCCGAATTACCATTGAAAAGACTACTGGTAGGTTTGTAAAAAGTTACTTTGTTGTTGCGCTATCAATCATATGTGTATATGATTCTTCATCGAAAAATTATGATATACGTGAAGTGAACAAAGAGTTTCGTTGAGTTTTCCCGTTTTCGTTGAGTGAAAACCCCAGGGATGTTAACGGGAATTAACAATTAAGTTTTAAATTTGTTGATCAAATACTAGTTTTTTCCGTTTTTTTTATCGTAATTCGCTCATAAAAATATACACAATGTGAGCAAAAGAACTTGGAAAGAACTAGTATTTGATCAACAAATTTAAAACTAAATGTTAATTCCCGTTAACATTCCTGGAGTTTTGACCCAACGAAAACGAGCAAACTCAACAAAAAACAATGATAAAATAGACTAAAATGCCTGAAAAAGAGCGTAAAAAACGACAAATTTGATAAAAATCGAACAAAATGAAAACTTTATAAAAAATGATTAAATCTGATTAAGTATAGAATGATTAATGATATGAAATGCAGTTTATGTACCTTTGTGGAGAACCATCTTATAATATTTTGTGAATGATATGAGCAGATTGCAAACTAAATAATAGTATGTTTCTAACAATATCTACAATACTGAAAAGTTTTATGCTTGTCCTGGTTGTCGCGCTTGATCATCTATGTACTGAAATATAGTATTTTGCTCAAATTTGAAAGAAAAAGCAGACTTTGTATTTCCATCGGCAAAGGATTTAATTGAGGGTGGTACAATATTAAAATATTTACTAGCGGAATAAAATGACTTGAACATATTTTCTTTTCCAGATTCTTTATTCAAAGATTTAATAGCTTTTGCAAATCGAGCGCCGCCAGTTTTTCAAAATTTGCAGTTTTCACTTTGCGTGATAATACGTAAATTTCTAAGTTAGTTGTCAAGTTTATTGCCGTTGATGTTTTCATCTACATAACCTACTTTGATTGGTCCCAAAAACACTCGACCACAAATCTATGCGATCGATAATTTTTATTTCCTTTGACATTAAACATGAGATAACCATAATTGATAATATTAACTACTGTTTTTTCAATCTACAATTTCTAATAATACCATCACGATTCACTTCATAATTGGTTTTGATTCGATGAGGCACGAACTCATTTTGCTCCATTTATATAGTATATACTATTTGTTTAAATCATTGTTTTGAAAATCTAGCTAGATAATCTTCTTCACGCTTTAAAATAGATTCAGAGTTATATATTTTTGTCGTAATATCTTTTCAACTCCCTGTATCTTTTACCACCACAATGCGCGCACAGATGAGTCTTTCCCTTTCCTCGCACACCAACACCACACCGTATACACGGTTTAGGTCCTAGACTCCCGTTATTAACGCATTACATGTGATAACTACTGAACTCGTTTACGCATTTTTTTACACGGAGATGTATAACCAATATTAAGCCAGCGGCAATTGTGATTTGGTTGAATCATATATATTTGATTCATACTTCAATATAGATACATGCTTGCCTTAATTATAATATGCATGAATTATCCGCAATTGAGCCTACCTCTGCCGCTAGATTTGATCTTGACAGACTACACAAATTTAGTTTATCAATGCAAGATCTAGCTTTAACGAATGCTGATATAACCAAACGCAACCGTGGAGCCAAGAAGGAGTTAAGCGACGATGGTGCGGTTCATGTGTGGTAGACATTCAGGATTTAAAATGATATCTATGTAATGAATGACAAACGATCAAGAGAAATCATTGACTACCTCGATGTTCAAAAATATATTATTTTTAGTAAAATTTATTGTAAATACAGATGATGATACCTGGATCATCCGAGACAAGCACGATTCCGTCCAGAAATCAGAGAATAATATTATCCTTGGTAAAAATTCCAAACCAGGAATACTGACTGAAATAGACAAGTCGTATTCTGAACGATCTTATCCAGTAACTGCTGTTGTGTACGCGCTCTATCCGTTAAATGATAAACCTGACGTTGGGGATCTCAAGAAAATGGAATTGTCGAGGATAAACTGTGTAGGTGAGCGAATTAAAGAACACTTCATAAACGCGGTACGAGGAAAGGGTTTGACAGATTTAAGGCATAAAAAATACATATGTGGACTGAAAATGTTAAAGACACTGGAGCGTCTGTCAGCGATGTTTCTGAGCTTGAAAAGTTATTAAAATTTCCAATAGCAGTGAAGACGTTGACAGGAGAGATTTTGTACAAACCAAAATATATAAAAAAAATGGAAACCCTATAACAATCATTGATCCTAACGCACATGCATGGACTAATCATGTAGTTCTATTTCCACTAGAAAGAATGGTTAAATTTTAACACGGTGATGTATTCGATGCCGTAGGTGATATTAGCAAACGTGACCCTTTTTCTGTGTGGTTGTTTCAGAGTTCTGAATGTGATCATTATGATCAGTTTGTACTGAGTAACGGTGATATTTATCGTACAGAATCTCTTTCTAAAGAAATGGAAAAAAATTGCGCTGAAATATACTTCTGACAATCTCAAAGTTAGACAATTACTAAGCAATTGTTTTACCGTACCATCGGTTGCTGCTCATTTCGCTCAGGAGAAAAACTTTTGAAACCGACACAATTGAAATTTCTTGAAGATGTGAGCAGTTGTATCGAATAGGGGCACGGTGGGTTGTGAAATACTAAATATAATTACAACGACGTTTTCTCAGTTGATATGATTGCGTGTTATACTGGGAGTTTTCTTGGATATGGAGAGTGTTCTAAATACTTTAATAGATTTGGACATCCTACACATGACATGACAAGGGTTGAAATAAATGGACCCAAAATTGATTTTGATCTAACAGGATTCCCCCTCATAGAGTTGTTTGAGTTTAGAGAAGGTTTCAATCCGATTGTTTATGCGTGGTTTGGAAAACATTGTTCTGAAAAATGTTGGGCTCCAGTAGTTCTGCTAAGTTATATGCTTGATGCTAGAGTTTTAATATCGTTGAAAGTAACTGAAGTTATTATAACATATCGTTATAGCTTGGTTGCCAGAACCTGATGTATTTGATGCTAAACACGATGCAAAAGATCTCGGCAGAACCATAATCGGTAAGTTTACACAAGGAGGATCACATGATTATAAACAATCTTGTACAAGATTGATTATGGACAATGCTGAACTCGATTTCATAATCGCTGATACGATGGCGAAAAACACATTTATAAACCGGTGTAATGCTTATTTATCAGACAAAACAAAACTAGGTACCATTGTGAGCTATACTGATGGCGAGTCATCGCAGTTTACTCATCTAAGATCTTCGGTGCTAGCTTATGTTTCGATAAATCTATTATCGATGATAAACAGATTTCCTCTTTACGCTGTTAGAGTCGCGACAGATTCATTTTATGTGCACAAAAATATAAAGATTCATTTAATCTCGGTAATGGTGAATGGGGAACGAGGAGGATAAAACAAGAAATTATACTTAGTTATTGTGGATCTGCCGATGTTGAAATTGCGGAAACATATTACAGAAATAATCAAGTATCAAAGTCATCTGCACCATCCGTGCATGATCCTGTATCTAGACATAAGACCGTTTATTTTAATGGGTGCGGAGGTTCAGGTAAAACAACACAAGCGATTCATGAGTTTAGATATGATTGTCTTAACACCAACGCACAAATTCGCCAGGGAAATAAAGCAACGAAGTTTAAAATCGTGTACATATCATAGTTTCTTTAGATGTTGAGGATGTTACATGGACCCCACCACGAATGGATGAAAAATATATACCTAAACTTATCATATGGGACGAGATATGCACAGTATCTCTGGATGAGTTATTACAAATATTTCTTGATTGGCTGTTGCTAAAGGATACTGATGTGATTATGTGTGGCGATCATGGTCAACCGCCACCCTTTGTTAGTTTGTCTCCACATGAGTGGTTGAAAACTTTTGCAGATTATTACGAAGAAATATCTGATGACCATAGACGATTGATTAGTCTCTGAAATAGTTTAAAAGATTAATGCGACTACAACCGGATAAAATACAGTGTGCAGTAATGCATGATGTAATTCCAGAAATGTCTATGAATGATTTTTGTACCCTATGGAAACCTACTGATTTGATAGTTGCGAGTATAAAAATAGTTCGTGATGAACTGCAAAAGAAATTATTTGCGTTACACAAACACAAAATCCCAACTTTACCTTTACCGTTGTGTTATCGCCCAGCAGATACTAGACAACAAAATGTTGATGTTGAGATTCCTAGCATAGATACTGTCCGAATGCAAAATCTTGTCTTAAATGATCTTGTTTTAGTAGCTGTTGATGAGAGAGCGCATTAAACATGGATATATTGCCATGGACGTTAGGGTACGCTATAACGATTCATTCGTCGCAGGGATTAACTATCACTGATACTAGTGTTTGGATCGTCGATGATCGTATTGAGTGGTCAAATTTAGTTTATTTCGCATTATCTCGAGTTAGAAGAATATCTCAACCGAAACGGGTTATCATGGATCGCGTGTTAACCGAAGAAATCACTAACAATGTCGATATAAATAAAAAATTAGTCATCTATAAACAGTGTGCCAAAAAAAATCGCGAGTTTGATATAGATGTGGATATTATTATGATGTTAAAACAACGACAAAATAATCACTACGCAAATTGCAACGCAATAATGTTGTGGCAGTATTCTAGCAATAACCCAAGACAATTTACCGTTGATAGAATTAATATTAGTCTTTGTCACACGCGTGAAAATGTGATGCTGACCTGTTTGGAGTGTAATAGACGTCGGGGGGCTGCGAGTTTATAAATGTGTACTCGGTGGTAATTCCGTATCTTCAGGAATTATTTGTAATTGTTCGCGTACAAATCCACGCTGAGGAGCTGTGGAATCTAGTCTGTAGATTGCAGGTCTACCTGTGGATCTAACCAGGCTTGATGTTTTGTGTGCGGTTACACCTGAAGTTGGATCAATTCCCCTTTTTCTGCCTCCTTCGAGTTCGTCGGGTTCGTATAAATATCTAACCGTAACATTTGCCTACTCCTGGTTGAGAAATAGATTTACGTTTTATCGGTATATATTTTTTTTGTGATCGCATCAGACGGTTTCATAAAAGTTGCACGAGTAATTTCCTTATTCAGCGCATCTATCACACTCGGTAACCTCGCAACCCATTCACGAGATCTTGCATCTGTAGATATTTCCTTTGCATATTGATACCCGAAAAACCGCTCTGCAAGTGTTCGATTAAATCGTTCAACGATTGCCTGATCACGATGAATCTCATTGTCCTCGTCTGAGTTTGACTTTGCTTGCCCATGAACGGTGATACGGCACCAATAAATTCATTACCAGGATTGCATGTAGTAAATTTTGGCCATTGTAGACCATCTCGATGATAAATTCGTTCGATCGCAGAAAATTACTTCAGATGCTGTCTTTGTTGATAGCTCGCAACGTCAACAACAGTTAACGCGTATCTGTATTTGTGTTGACGTCTGCCAATTTTAATGGTATCGTGTGGTAAAAACAAGATATCCGCTTGATGAACTTCATTAGGAACAGTATCATCGAAATGTGCGTACTGAATTTTTTTAGGTGGATTTAGAAAGATTTGTCATATTGCCTGTCGTGCTAACCATGATGCAGCAACGTCACGTAAAACTTTTGCTAAAGCGGCAAGTTTGCTTATCACTGCTTTACAACTCCAATATCCTTTCGGGGAATAATAATCAAATTCCATTATAATAATTATTTGATTAATTAACAACCCATATCATTATTTTACCTTTCATAGGACATTTTACTAAAAAGCTAGATATTCTCTGAGAGATTTATTAGGTATAGAATTTAACGCGTGAATCATTTTCACACCTGCAAGATACCGTTGTTGCAAATTTGGATTTTGTTACGCTACATCATGAATGTGACAGGCTTGATCAATTTTATTTGCTGGAATCTCTCCTGGTCTTGGTCGATCTTGGTTATCGAGTCTGATATCGAGACGAGTTCCAGGACCACAATAATTATATCCCGAAAGGTGTTTCTCACCGCGATATTTATCCCATGGAGTTCCTGGCAATTTCCCTAACAACGCGGCTATATCACCACCACGCACTATTTTCGACGCGGAAATAAATTTATATTTGCTTGTACAACATTTTGCACACTTGCCTGTGAGTACGCGTCTCTTATTTTTTGTTTTTATCGTTGTCAATCCAACTGTGGGGGTTGTTGCTCTACATCGAACACAATATAAACTCATATAATTATTTTATGGATATAATTGACTTTTCTGCGACACGAAAAAAAGTCAGTAAGGCACCATCCAGCGTTATCTAATTCAATAAGAATGATTATTATAGGCCCATCTGGAAGTGGAAAGACACAATTATTGCTTAATCTGATAATGCGATGGTTCAAGTGGAATAAGTTGTATTAAGTAGCGCCATCTGTAGATGATCAACGATGTTACGAAGTACTTAAAGATTTTAATCAAAATGCGAAATTGCTAGACAAAAATGATATCATTGATTTTATTACCGATATTGATAAAGCTCTAACCGTAGATGACTTAGATGGATTCATTAAAAACCTCGTAGTGTACGATGATGTGATGCTGGACAAACAGTCCAATCCAGCTAGAATATTTTCTTGAGGAAGACATAAAAATACTGACGTGATTTATGTTACTCAAAGATACACACAAATACCTAAGGTGATTAGAGATAACTGTAATATTTTGGTTGTGTTTAATGGCGTAGATAATTACACTTTGCAAATTATTTATTACACTTGGTGTTCAGGGGACATGGATATGACTAAATTTGAAAAATTCTTTTCTAAAGCACAAGCTATTCCTTTCGGATTTATAACGATAAATTTACATGATCCTAGAACAAGGTATCGTGTAGGTTTAGATAAAATATTTGGTTAATTCATGGCAGCAGAGAGGCTGAACGACATACTTGTAGTGACCACATCGTGAATAAATCGAGAAAAAATCTGGAAAATTAGAGAAAGTTTCTTTGTTAAGGCAAAAACTTTTTTCTCAGCCTTCGCAGGAACCCTTAGATTTCAAAAATAAGGTATCTAGAAAGTTGCAGGGTTCAACCTCTCTGCTGCTACATTCTAATAACAGTGCTCGTTGCATAATAGCAGCTCTATTGTTTTGTGAAAAAAGAGAAGAAAGCTTTCAATTGAAAGATATATGTTCTGCTATAACTGAAATGGAAAGTGAAACAAATCGCCTGAGCGAAAATATTTATACAAATGTAAACAAGTCTTTTTTCTAAATATAATGTTCATGTCGAACTATAATATTAAAACTTGCCAAGGTTTAGATTCAGAATATTTAGAAATTGTCTTCTTCATTTAATAACGTTATTATGCTGAATAGAGCTATGCCAAGAGAGGTTCAATCAATATATCCCCAGAAAAGAGGAATGACCAGTCATATGTTCATCATTATATCTGGCGCATGTAATGAAGATACAGTGATCATGTATATTGCGTCACAGGAAACAATTGTAGTCACTGAAGCTCGATATCAACAGTGTATGTAGAGAACAATAAAATAGCTAACAACTGAACCTTTGAACATGCTTTGTAAACGATGTCCATTTTACTATTTGTGTTTTCTTCGTGAATTTCTCGGCTGAATAAATGTAGTTCCATTTCATCGTGATTATTACAAATTGGTGAGAACACGTAAAATCCAGAACAAATATAAACATAGTGTCATCATCAGTGTATCCCCCAGGAGTGTAAAACGGAGGGTAAAAAAAACTTGGTGTCAGAACTGGATTATAAAAATAAAAAATGTGGGGGTCAAAAATCCATACTTTTTCAGCTGGAATAAGTTATTGCAATTTTCACAATTCTCTCTCTCTCTCTCTCTCTCTCTCTCTCTCTCTCTCTCTCTCTCTCTCTCTCTCTCTCTCTCTCTCTCTCTCTCTCTCTCTCTCTCTCTCTCTCTCAATTACATATAAACAAACAGGCACAATTAACACAAATGCGTTATCCATTCAAAAATAATTTCATTTGTTAATTTTCCTTTTAGATTAAAGTCTTACTTTTATCAGTCTCTTTATAATTTTTGTAGCAATATTACAGACCAAAATATTACATATACGCCAATACAAAACTCCATATAAATCTTATTAACAAAACGACAGTTAATTTACTGCCTGTCATAAAATGTGTACTATCATCGGTTTCATTGTACTTCATCCTAAAATAAATTTATCCAAAAGTCAGAGGCTAATGATTTATCTTCTCTTTTAACAAGTTATACTTGAACTTTTAGATCTTTCTTTCGTTGCAACAAAGTTAGAAAAATCTGCAATCATCCCCTGAATTTGTAATCAAAAAATGGATTTGTCTCTGCAAATTTAATTACTTCTTTGTTCTGAAAAAAAATGTTTTAGGTAATAATGTCTTCAAAAGATATCTTGTGGTGATCAAGGGCAGATTTTAAAAATTCTCAAACAATGTCACGAAAGGATTATTCACTTATGTAGTTTACGCAATCACAAAGTCACACCGGTAATCCCAATGCCTTGGATATGCCGTACTCTAGACAGGGGAGACGGGAATATATTATCCATTTTTCATTAGATCCACATTTACTATTTCGTAGTTTGCTTCTTTCACTTTCTTCGCTAATGATTTTTAGTGCACACTGTTTTCATCTCGAGATCACATTTTAGTGCAATAAGAATTGAGGTTAAACATGTGGACATCTTACGGAACTAAATAGAATCGCGATCAGGGGAAGCTACTCTGTCATAATATTGTCTAATGGCAGTGTGGTTCTCTGCTTTGTATGCTTAGTATTGCAGTGTGCAACACAGCATACGAAACAGGAAACAGGAAGAAATATTCACGATGCGATCTCTAATGATGTATAATCGAAGTATACATGATGCCATCTCTAATGCAAAGCGTTGGATATTAAATAAATCCTGATTATATTTTGCAAATTCCTTTTCGTCAAAAAATAATACGCACATAAAAAATTTTGTGCTTCAATTTTGTCCAGTTTGCGTTTTGACTCATCATCATCTCATATTTCTATGACATGTTTAATTGAGTATTAGTGCCTAGGATTTCAAACTGTGGGTTAAAATTGTTATGACTTTATGGTCTTATACGAAGTAACATAAAAGAGTAAAAACGAACACGTCTTATGCAATTCAATACATAATTATTTCCCTAGAATATACAAAGTGAAAATTTACAAAGAACTTACAAAATTTTGAGTTAAGTCCCATATAATTTTAAAGTTTTTATTACAAATCAAAATTTATAATGTTCTTACTGAATTCCAGTGATATTTGAAATAATTTCAACCACTGAATGTGTTGAGGTGTCTTCTGTCTTGAATATTCTAATGTTTAAGTGGTCTGCACTGTGGCGTTGTGCTAACAGTCTTTTTCTGTATCACAATAATATAATCCAAACATGTTTATGTCTGATTGCACAATAATTTCAACTTATTGTTTCAGTACAAGAATATTATATATTAACAATTTTTATTTCCAGCAAATAGTAGTGTCAATAAATAATTCCACCCAAATTAAACTATTGAACACAACACTATGTCTGACTCTGCTTTACATGTTAAATACAAGATTTAGTAATTTCTGAAGCAAACAATATTACATAAAGGCTCAGACACAAAAGAAGAACGAGGATGAGTGTCAAATTATCAAGTCAAGATTATTCTAAGTTTTCAAAAAGATAAGGTCTATTTCAAACATTATAATCAATTACGTATAAAACATCAGATGGACCAGATATATTAATCAGTTTTCTGGACTCAGATTAAACTAAACATATTTGATTAATGGTGATAATGATCTTAATATTTAATCCACACTCATTGATAAATATTAACTATGTGTGATTTGTTAACAAAATTCATGTTACTGGTCAGGTACACAATGAGCATGATTTTCGACAAGGTTAAATACAAAATACAGTTATGCATAAGATATAACCATGGAGATGGAGAAGAAACTAGCAAATACAAAATAAATAAACATATTTAAAAAATATTCATCAAACACCGTTGTTCAGAATTTTGTTAAATGATGTTATAAGTGTTAGTTGAAGATTTACAAAAAATCAAAGAAATATTCGTCACTATTCATGATATTTCAAGCACTTGTTTCTTTTGAATAACAAAGATATGTATTATATACCTTTGTGAGTTCTTATTATATGACGTTTGCTTGCTGACAATCGTGGATGTTTATCTAAACTCTGACACTTTACTAGCTGAGACGAGCCTCCGCTTTGCGTCTCCATGGATTTTATCATAGTGTCAACAATTATTAGACGACAAGAATCACTCTGGTGGGGATTGTTAGGACTTTCCCGCACAAGAATAAGATCTAAGCATTTATGCGTAATGTTTATCTTCAAGTGGGGAGACCAAATTTACGATATGAAAGATTAATCCGTTGTTCATAACCAGAATGCCGTTAGAAAAAAGTTAAAATAAGACTCATTAATGCATGCACAAATATTCGAGCTAAGTAGATGATCAGAGACTTATATATATATATATATATATATATATATATATATATATATATATATATATATATATATATATATATATATATACATACATAGAAACACATACATAGAAACATATACACACACACACACACATATATATATATATATATATATATATATATATATATATATATATATATATATATATATGCATTGCATTCACTAAATATAGTACTTCAAGACAATTCATGAAGCTTACAAGATAAAAATAAACCTTCCAGAACCTGTGTTCTTAATTGTATGCCTGCCGATGGAAAGATGTAAACGCCAATGTCCAATGCAAGCCAATGGCTTTGAAACGGTTTAGAAACTTTATAAAAGCTTGTTAATGTACATGACGAAATAAATTATTTACCATTCACAATGACTATAATGTAAGTATTTATAAATTGTATCTCTCCTATCCTCACTAGTTCTTTAATTAAATATTAATAATTTACCTTCACCAGACAGAGATATCCTACTCGGATCAAGTGACTATTCTCAGAAAAGAAATGTACTTACTTTACTCATATTTGTTTCCTAACACTCCTTAAGAATGTCACACAGGTCACTGTTTCAAGCTCAGTCGTCGATATCTATATTCCAGCCCTGCAAATAGTAACGGGGATTAAGTGTAGCATGTTACAATTTGTTTTTTAATGTGTGCTGAATGCACGAGATTACTAACCTACCATGGCAAAAGATTACAGTTATGCTAGTCGGGTCAAGGGTCTACATAAATCGATTAAATATCTTACAGCGTTGGGATCAACTATTTTAGAAAAGAAATGCTTGGTTTGGGTTTACTAGTATGTAAAATAAAGAATAATCATCTGATAAGAGAACTTAAATTCATTCCAGAGTCTATTGCAATTTTAATTTGTCTGACTGTTGTTTCGGTAAGACTATCAATTCAAGTAACGTTCGACAAGTAAAGCATAATGCAAGCTTGTTTCTGTAAGATTATCAGTTCGACAGGTAAAGCATACTACAAGCAAAATATTAAATTAGATTATAAATTAATTAAGCACATTTTCCGATCAATGATTATATACATTTATATACAATCCGACCTACATTGTATGAATCTCTCCGCCATAAATTACTCCGCAAATTAATTTTTTTTTTAAAGTGGCTCCTTTCCTAAGTGTCTGTGTGTGTGTATGTTCACCGTTGTTGCAAACAAATAAGAAATGATAGTTCTTACTAAGTGTGGTTCAAGACGAAAAATGTATGTTGTATGTGTCTTATACAGAAGGATACGTATCGAAAAAAATTCAACGCGGTCAGAAAATATTTGAAGAAGATAGCATACTTTGATTTAAATGGATCTTAGAAAACACTTGCAATTATTTTCAATGCTGTCTAGATATGAGATAAATAATATATACTATCTATATATGAGTTAAATATTGTATACCTTCTAGACATGAAATAAGCAGAATGTGATGTCAGTATATCAGTTAAACAGTGCTTAACTATTTGTGCAGGAACTAACAATATTATATTTTAGCTTGAAATCAAATTGTGTTACTAAACTAAATTCAAAGCAGCAAATATTTAGGAATTATTCCTTGGGTGTTATAAGCAAGGGCCTACATAAATCGATTAAATATCTCACCACCTTTATGTGACCTCCAAACTCACATTGAACATCAACATTAACACTTTACCATTTCAATATGTTTCTTAAGCTGCTGTACGGTGAGTAACACGTTACCATTTCAATGTTTCTTAAGCTGCTGTACGGCGAGTAACACTTTACCATTTCAATATGTTTCTTAAGCTGCTGTACGGTGAGTAACACTTTACCATTTCAATATGTTTCTTAAGCTGCTGTACGGTGAGTAACACTTTACCATTTCAATATGTTTCTTAAGCTGCTGTACGGTGAGTAACACTTTATCATTTCAATATGTTTCTTAAGCTGCTGTACGGTGAGTAACACTTTACCATTTCAATATGTTTCTTAAGCTGCTGTACGGTGAGTTACAAAGCAAAATGGAACTGTTAACTATTTCAAGTTTTCTGTTGTGTTTTCATGTTATCTTTGTGTCTTATGAAGTTTTGAACATGCGAGTTATGATAGAACATAGTATGAAAAGGTCACAAAATAAGCCATACATACAATATTTATGCGTATACATAACGTATAGGAATTAATGGCACAAGAACACAATATTTACTATATAGTATAGAATTATGTTAAGATATAATGCAACACGGAAGAAAAAAATAATAAACCGGAAAGCAAAGAAAAACTACTTGTAAGGAATAAACATTCCGAATATAGATAATTCAATTTTCCTACAAAATAGGATATCAAAGTCAAGGAAATGATCAATCTTTAGAAAAAAGTTAAAATAGAAACAAAAGGTTAGTTAAATATACGGCTAACATTTTTAAAATGAAATATTCCTTTAAAATGTCGCACTTGATTCGGGTGGTATACGATCAATTTGCAATTTGCAAGACATCATCTATTTCCGATACTATGAAATGGGTTGTGAGCGAAATATGCTCTTTTATGCATATGAAAAATAGGATGGATTAAGAAAAAAAATTTTTCTAAATCATTAAATCAACCCTAAATTTTATATCTAGTAGCGCTCTTTGAATCAATCAATCAATCAATCAATCAATCAATCAATCAATCAATCAATCAATCAATCAATCAATCAATCAATCAATCAAGTGATCAATCAATCAACCAATCAATCAATCAGTCAATCAACTAATCAACCAATCAATTAACCAATCAATCAATCGATCAATTAAACAATCGATTAATAACACAATATATTAGTCTATCAATCGATCAATCAATCGATCAATCAATCAATCAGCAATAAATCAATCATTCTATCAAAATGAAACAAACGCTCAATTTTAAGATTTCATAACGAGTTTATTCAACTTTTATAATACATAGAACTTTATCAACTTATAAAATCAGCGAGCAGTATAGTTATTAGTATCAATTCAAAACAAATCTCTCTGTCTCTCTCTCCCTCTTTCTGACTGTCAGTCTGTCTGTCTGTCTCTCTCTCTCTCACACACACACAGACAACCACACACACACAGACACACACACTGCTCCGGTGGCCAAGTGGGTAGAGAGTCCGCCTCGGATGCGGGAGGTTGCGGGTTCGAACCCTGATTGAATCATAGCAAAGATTTACAATAATAGTACTAACAGCTGCCTCGCTTGGCGCTCAGAATCAAGAGGCTAGTATTAGGACTGGTCGGCCTGGTGTCAGGAAAATGTGACTGTGGGTCATCATGCCACTTGTATATCATTCTCTCTCTCTCTCTCTCTCTCTCTCTCTCTCTCTCTCTCTCTCTCTCTCTCTCTCTCTCCGAAATATTTAACCCCTACTGAATATCTTTATATTCCATGAAAACTTCCGCATTGTTTCTTCAGTGTAGATATCATTGGAGAGGTTACCTGTTTATCGGTACTCTCTAAATGCAGGGAAAAAGATCGATGCGGTCTTGAATATTTCTATACTTATGCTGGCGAGAATATTAAAGGCAGAAGTAAGTGATTTACTGAAGTAGTTATGGAGCTGAAAACGATAATTTTATTGTTTTGTATCAATGCTGGTTAAATCCTTAGTATTAAGCTGAAATATTATGGCCTGGATATATGTTATGAAGCAAGAGTTTGTAGCCATATTACTAACAAGCTTTCGTGATAAACTAATAAACATTACCTAAATATTTAAATGTATAACATTCATTCCAGATTCAATTCTTAGTCTAAATAGGTTATACATATTTGTATATATGTATGGCTAGATGGCTGGATGAATGTATGGACGGACGGACGGACGGACGGATGAATGGATGGATAGATAGGATTTTGCAAGAGAACAATCCATTAACATGATCTGTTTCATTTAACAGTTAGATAAATATTATCCTAATCACTAACGTGTGATGCTGTAATATATTCTCCATTTTATAAGTTTTCTTCATAGCTGATAAAGACAATGAATAGGTAAAATGAAGATTGTTTGATGCAAACTCTAAATCACATGACCGGTTGCATGTGACCCTCTTGGGGTAGGGATTGCTTGATGCTGAGGGTGAGAGTGGTTCATAATAACCAGTGCAAGAAGGATTCAAAGCACTAAATAATTTCTTAAAATATAATTCACGAAACAGCTGATTCAACTAATTTCAGAATTTGCATGTCAACACGACGAGCATGTTCCACTTGCATTACCCTGATGATGAATATTAAATAATAAAAAATATACAAAGCCAAATTGATAATTATTCCAAACATCACCAAAAGACGAATGTAACTGAATTTCAATCTGCACTTAATAATATGTCAAAGTTTAGAAACACCAAAATACAAAGAGCAATATAATGACCATGTTTGTAGTAGCCCTTATCAAACCTTTAAACAGCTTTTAAAATTTTCATGCGTCCACAACCTTTACAGGAATTTGAACATTTCACAGAAATTTCTACTTTCTGCATTAGGCGGGTTTGATAAACCGCAAATATACAAATATACAAAAAGAGTGGTGAATATTTAAAGGTACACATATCTGTACATATCGAATAAAAATCCACTAATATATATATATATATATATATATATATATATATATATATATATATATATATATATATATATATATATATATATATATGTATGTGTGTGTGTGTGTGTGCTCACTTTTCTCTGTTAACTTTACAGAATCAGAATCGTTCAATATTCCCCGATATTGAACATCTTCATACTACACCCTTCGCACAGATGAACTATTTTCTAACCTAAACAATTTTTATGAATGAACTAACGCATTTCTTTTAATGGACGGCCACATACCAACAAATGTTTCATGGACTGATATATACAAACTGCTTTGACACATTCCGCGTTAAATGTTTTGCTACAATGTTTAAGATGTATCTAGATATAGACGCTATACAGTGTCCTCATAATAACACGCACGTTATGTACATAAACTGTCTTCTTTAGCTGGTAATAAAAATGACAAAAAAGTATGCTTACAATTTTACATCCTGAATTTCCTAACAATATATACTTTTGTAGGTCTGTAAATCTGAATTAGATGAGCCATGTCATGGATTCTAAAGGTTATTACACAATTTGAAATCGTACTGTAATTTCGAGTATATTCGACGTGCAGATACATCTTCCATACTGAACTCAGAATGAAATAGACATTAAATTTCACAGCATCTTTTCGATAATTGCAACGGAAAGGCTTCATAATTTCCCCATATTTTGATCTGAATCATTCAGTGACAGAAAAGAAAGAAGCATGTCGATGTCAAAAAACTTCAAAACGATTAAATTGGCATACGTTGCTAGACTCTGCTGTAAGTCACTTCATGTAGATCAATCCAGACCAGAATCAAAATATTGCGTTGAATCGACATAAATACCAAAACGTATTCATTCTAGATCAAATAGAAAAGTTGTTTCAATGCGTATTCATTAATAATATTACTCCAAATTTGAATTTTAAGTAGAGCAAACGCAATTTTCTTTCGAAACTTAGGTCTAGCGAGCGACCAACTTCATATTCATCTCGGCGGAGTTATGCGCTCAATAAAAAAATGTTGTGTAATGATCCATCAACGCTTATATATTTAGTTTGGAATACGGCATACATTTAGTTACTTTGTTTCTTGCAGTGTATTTTTGTTCATATATATATATATATATATATATATATATATATATTTATATATAAATATATATATATATATATATATATATATATATATATAAAGAATACAAATCATATGGCGAATAACAACCCTCTCAAGCGTACTGGATCCACCAAGGGATCACGTTTGTCAGGGATTAATTAAAATAGATGCAATAAACTGACGACGAACAGTACGAAACTAGTAACTAACTAGCCTAAGCGCTTTCGACTCTTAATGAGTCTTTTTCAAAGGCAAATACAAAAACATAGTTACGACAAGCAAATAAACACAAAAACGTTGCGTTTGTAAACCTCTACATTTCTATCTTCACATGTGCTAAAACTATAAATACAACCAGCTTGTATAGACTAGTTGCGGAAACTGAAAACGTTGTATAATTCCCTAAAAGTCTACAAGCCAAAGCGACATCTATTTTTATTTTGTGTACATATGTAACGCAGATTATATCCCGGATATTTGGTTCTATACCGGTTATTCTTATAGTAAAAATTGAAGGATAAGAAGATTTAGAAAATGTTAAATTCTACTAGTGCATAGTTTTCATTTTCTAGTCTTCTTGGTTTAGACCGCTTGGTTTCAATGTTCTAAGGCGGCGTATCCAGTATGATTCCTTTTCCTTCCTGGTTTCGGAACTCCAGCTGTGGTTGTTGGCAATAGCGATAAGTATTATATCACTGAAAGTGTGGCCAGGGGAGGAGAAGTGTTCTGCGACCGGACTTCTGTACAGCTTTCTTGTCATCCAATCAGATCTATGAAGGTTTATCCTTATGTGTAGCTTTTCAGTTTCTCCCACGTACTGAAGGCCACAGATCTTACATGTGATGAGATAAATCACATTCTCTGTTTTGCACGTTTTGTTTGGACCATGTATGTTTAGAATAAGAAATGAGCATATAATAAAAAGGTTATCGTATTTTTTAATTTAAAAATATGAACTTGTTTTGTTGGATGGATATACTGCACTCTCAAGGTTGTGCAATATATTTATCCGAAAAACTCGTTCATATTTTCCCATACAAATGCAGTAAATGAAACATGGCAAGCGTCCTAACGAATGATATATCATTGATATAGCGTACATGCTGCATTTGCATTTTTTTATAGCACACACTAATACGTATATTTGCCATTTTAACAGAGTTAGATTAACGATAGGCAACTGTGTATTGACCGAGTGAATGAATTCACATCGTAGCCGGTAGTATATGCTACAAAATGAAGTTATGTCATTTTGTGCCTATTCTCAATCACCTTTACTAATTGAAAAATTACTAATTGAAAAATTGATTGAAAAATTGATTGTTGGCAATTTGACCTTCTGTTTTTATTCACATTGATTAAATCAATATAAGTTATACTTATGATTTATACATGAAATTTGGCTTTAATGAAGAAATTAGTGTACTTGGTCTACAGACACAGATTCTTGAAAACTGAACGCTGATCAATGCATTGACGTACAAATGCATGAAAATTAGCATGGAATAGAACCTATGCGAAACGACGAACCAAAAAGAGGAAATTAAAATATTTTAATGCACTTTAAGTTTATCTAAGTCATTATTCTGTTTTAACTAGCATCACTACCGACTATAAATTTATTTCTCCAGAGACGTTGTGGTATTACTCAAGCGTAAATCCTCTCTTGTCATTTTGGGGCTTTTCGGCATTTTCTTGATGCGATGGTAGAGAGAGAGAGAGAGAGAGAGAGAGAGAGAGAGAGAGAGAGAGAGAGAGAGAGAGAGAGAGAGAGAGAGAGAGAGAGAGAGAGAGAGAGAGAGAGAGAGAGAGAGAGAGAGAGAGAGAGAGAGAGAGAGAGAGAGAGAGAGAGAGAGAGAGAGAGAGAGAGAGAGAGAGAGAGAGAGAGAGAGAGAGAGAGAGAGAGAGAGAGAGAGAGAGAGAGAGAGAGAGAGAGAGAGAGAGAGAGAGAGAGAGAGAGAGAGAGAGAGAGAGAGAGAGAGAGAGAGAGAGAGAGAGAGAGAGCTTTTTGTATTTAGAATCTCATAAGAAGTTTAATGAACAACAAGAAAATGAACAAAGCTTTAATACATTTAAGTTTATATTATTTCTTTTAGAAATATATGTACCAATGAGATGGTTCGTCTGTTTCTGAAAGCCACATGTGCTGTTGGATCGGTATTAATTGTTCAAATATGAAAAGGATATCGTCTGGTTTCTATTACGTTTGGCTGCATTTATGTGAAAACAGTATATGCCAGTGTGATCTCTGATAAATGGTCGAAACTGTTGTAAGGGTGCTGAATAAAGTCTCAAAACTCAATTTGTGACAAACTAAGTATGACAGACATCGCACAATGCTGGACGAATAACTGGCGATGCAAACCAGATGCAGGGCTTTACATGGGGCGAACTAAAGAGATAAAGGCATGAATCGATATTTACTAAGGTATGTGTGTGCTTGTGTGTGTCTGTGAGTATGTATGTGAGTTTAAACGTAATGATATAACCTATTACTCTAAAACTCTGGAAAGGTGTGATTTTAGATTATCTTACCATTAAACGGTTCATTGACGAACCTAATGCTTTACGTCCGGGTATGAATATGGATGGTAACCAAGTAATGCTGGTCAGTAGATACCGTAATGATATTAAAATTTCGACAACAGTTTATTTCAGTGATGATACCATATTTTGGCGAATATATCAAGCATGCATAATTTTCATCTTAAAATAATTTTCTATGTTCGATCCTTTACCTCGACAAACCTTATCTCAAAAACAATTGACATATACGAAAGGGAGACGATTACTTGTGATTCTTTGAGATATCGAAAGTAATAGTTTGTGCTCATCACTTACACATTTTCTGTACAGTAAGAAGGCCATTAGACTAAGTAAATATAGGTGAAACATATACGTTTCTCCACCATTGACGGGTATGTTCTTCACTCAGTTGTTATTCAATCTTAGCGGGACGGTCGTCATTCACGTATCTGTGTTTTCTATTTTGAGAAGTCCACTCTACAATAGGAACTCGTATATAACCTATGCTACGAAGATACGTTACGAATATATATGGTTTTTGACCATGTAACAGAAGGAAGTTAAACCAGCACGTTTAGTAAAATTGACAAAAAGGTTTCCTTAATTACGAGTTTTACATTATCTCATCATTAAAAGTACTTCATTGTTGGGATTAATACAGGTATGAATAAGGAGGGTGGCCAAGCAATACTAGTCAGTAGATGCTGGAAGGACATTACAATTTGGACAATAATTTATTTAATCATCATACCATATTTTAGTGAATAATGCCAAGGAGGCATCATTTTGTAATCTTAAAATAATATTCTGTGTTCGAGCCTTTGTCTCATCAAAATTAGCCACATGAAAGATTGACATAAACCAAAGGGAGAAGATTATTTGCGATTGTTTGAGCTATCGACAATATTTGTATTAAACAATTTTACCTTTTCTGTATAATAAGAAGGCCATATCTTAAGTAAATATAGATAAAATATGTAGGACCTCCACTATTAACGGATTTGCTCCTCACTCAGATTTATTAAGTGGTTATCGGGGTGGTCGTCATATACCTTTTATTAAAAAATGTCCATGGTATGGCAGCATAGCACGCACATACAAACACTCACACTCACATACACACAGACACACACACACACACACATTTTTTTCTGTACTTTCTTTAATCTCATATCAAAACCAGGGAAAGACTTACTCGATAGACTCAAAACAGAGTCATTAAAATTTGAATTGCGCAAACAATGAGCAAATATTTTTATCTCTTGTCCTATTAAGGAAACTTTCTTTTTCAGAAAATCACAATGTCTCAGAAGCTCAAACAACTTATTCAAATAATCTATCCCTAGCTAGGTTTGAAAGCAGATGTCTCCATTTTAGACTCAAGATTTTCAAAGATATAAAATTAAAACCTTTACCTGTTGCTAAATAAATTCATAAACACACAGTCATTTAAATCTAAATTTTAATTAAAGATTGTAAAATGTTTTTTAAAAAATCAGATCTAGGACGAAAACCCGATGTCTATTCCGACTTTATGGTATTAAACAAAGTAGTAATATATTATTTATTGATAGATGTTACAAATGAAAACTTTAAAGGAACTTAAAGTATTGTGAAATAAAACCCAACAAATCCAAAGTATTATATTAAAGCACCAATATATAATGTGTTCCGAATCAATACCAATATTTAATGTTCTGATGTACCCATAGGCTTGAATATGGTGATGTACTAAAAGACTCGATGTATCACAATGTTATTGTCTAGAGTCTGCATGAGTGAATTCATAATTATTCCAAAATATTTTGTAATTCCAATAAATAATTTTTAAAAACTTTCTCATATTATATCTTAACACGATAGCAAATGATTTCACAGACTGAATTTGAAAACTGAATGAATATTTTTTTCTTTACATCATTTATATCCTAAAACACAATAAAATGACATGGAAATATGTCATTGGTTCTTAAACACATTTGACTAAAATGACAACAGTCAGGCAGATAAAACCCAAGACAAACAATAGTGAAACAGGCTCAAACGCTATCTTGGATAACGGTGAAGCAACAATGTTAATTATACACAATATTATGTATGCATGCATATATGTATGTATGCATGCATGCATGTATGTATCTATGTTTGCATGTAAGTATATCGGGATTGATGTATGTATGGATAGATGTATCTATGTATGAATTGTTATATATATTTATTGTATATTTGTTAATTTTGTCGCCATATCTGTATTTATATTTGTATTTTGGACCTGACCCTTTCCAAAATCAGTCTTATTGTGAACCTGACCATTTTTTCATAAACAAATGCCAACTAGTTTATATTTTTCTTTTAGTGTGAGTTAATAATGAGGATTATTATCAATGGAAGTAGATAGGTTTATTTGGGCCTGGGTCTAGAACAGAGGAATTACCCTACGAAGAAAGAGGTTTGTTTAGTCGTTCAGTCCGCTGCTGAAATCCATTTCTGCTTTTGGCAATTGAAGACGATCTTATGGCCTGAGCCACCAGCATGATGGTCCGCTATATGGCTGTCAGTGTATTCACACCTGCCAAGTCTCAATTCGCCCATCCCCGGAGGACCATGAGTACTGGTGATGACATAAATGATTTTCGCGTGAGTTGGAATAAAATGAGGACAAGTTGCTGTGCGTCAGCCTTACTCTCTTGTCAAAGCCACACTATGTCCAGTAGCAAGACTTAGTCTAGACGGCTATAATGAATACTGGATGCAGATGATGACAAAGGCTTCCTGCGTGTCTTACCACGCTCTTAGAGCTCCAAGTCGCTTTGCTGGGTCTACCGTCCTGCCCGTTAACTAGCTTGTGGTTCCTCGTCGGTCTGACGGGTCCATTCTTAGCATGCTATTGGTGACAGGCCCAAACTCACCGAGAGTTTCAGACCCTTCGGCTACCCTCAACCTGTCTTAGCCGGCCAGTCAAAACCGTTGACCATAGTGCGGTAGTGCGGCCGCTGCGCATACTACAGCTTCTTGGAACCACATGTGAGAGCTGAGCGGACCAAAGGTAGGCTAGCTACGCCAACAGGAGTACGACTGCTACTCCCACCAGAGGTACTACCCATCCAAGAGCATCCCTTCCACCACGAGTAATTGTATATAAATGGAATATATTTCATCCAGTCTTTTCTAATGTACCTCTTTGTCAAATCTTACATTTTGGATTTTTTTGTAACTTGTTTCAGTTTCGGGTCTGATCTTGGTGTTCCTTCTATTTCTGGAAAAGGACCATTTGTTCATCCAGGTTTAGGTGTGCCACACATTTGAGTAAAAATTATTTTAAATCGGTGTTTTGTCACTCTGCCATTGTTGAGTCGATTTCATGCCACTTTGGTGAGAATAACATGGATTAGTTAGTTTCTGATATGTTAGCTGTAATCGACCTGACCTTGTTGATAGTATAAGATGACCTTCGTTCTGGATCTGAAATCGCATCTTTTTTTTTTCTTTAAGGGATGTTTACCTGAGAATATTTATACTATCTTAAAGATCAGTCTTAGTGGAGTCATTCCGTTGTATTATATTATTTTATAGAATTTAATTATTTAAATTAATCATAGGAATTACATGTTCCATATGAATTTCAAGACCAAGTAACTATTTTGGAGTTACTGTATATTCATTTAAATACACTTTGTTTTACATCATTATGATACACCAAGACTGTTAGGATATTAAACTATATAACTAAATAACTTATTTGCTAGTTATTTTAAAAAATCTTGTAGATTTAACGACTTTTCTGTTACTTAGTTTAAACTAATGGACTCGTAACAAGAATCATCAGATCGTGCACAGCTATTATACTATAGGCTAAAGTTCTAAGTGTGAAGAGTTTATTTAAGGAAGTTAACGTCAAGGTTTAAGCGATTGTTAACCAGGTCATATCTCGAAAGTAACATCCAAAATCGTAAAGCATTGATGAACATGACTAGTGTAAGTTTGAATATTTACCCAGCTCATCCTGTGTACTTTTCTTACAACACATTTATCACAAGAATAATGTTTCTATGACAGCATTACAAAACCGTCTCGCTCTACTCGAGCCCAAATATAAACTACCCAATGTAAACCAAATATAAACTAATCATGGGTACTTTAATATATCTTTCATGTTATCAATAGATAACCATATCATTTACAATGGGATAAAACGATATTTCTGAGAACATGTCTCTGTTTGGAAACAAAATATGTCTATGATTGTGTGTCTTTATCATTTTTTATTGCGGCCTCTTCACTACAGCAGTGTGTTATGTAAAGAAAATGGTACTTTCACTATCAATATTAACCATGAAAATCACTCGCTAATCAATTACATAAATTCTATGATTATGGATTTCAAATACAGACAAAATATTTTCAAGATAATATGCATTAAACCAGTCAGATTCTGGACAGGTGGACTCAATGGTTTTGTTTCCAGCGCAGTAAATTCCAAATTATTTGAGCAGATAAATTACAAAGACACTAAACAAAATATAATTGGCGTCATTTAAATTTTCTAATGCTTCACCCCATAGTAACAGTGCACATTTTGTAAGATAATATGGCCGCATAATTGAGTATATAGCAGGATTAACGTAGCAATAAATACATTAAATTGACGAATGGGTCTTTGCACCTTCTTAAATAGCTAGACTCTGATGAGTTTACTGTCCCTGGTTTGGGGTGTGGTTGATTTTTAATTAGAGTGTATTCGATAATGGACATACATAGTGATGTGTTTACTGTCTTTGGTTTGAGGTATGATTGATTTTTAATTAGGGTGTATTTGATAATGGACATATGGATTGGCAAAGTGAATTCGAGAATCTAAGTACCTAAGAAATTGACAGAGCTGAAATGATGCAGATACAGCTTTGTACTATTTCATATTATTGTCATGATATGAGACCTTCCAGTAACTATTTATTAAGAATGTGCGGAAATATGAGGTGTTACTCAAAGTTAATTTTCATCACTTTGATAAATGTAATACTGATTGACTATGATAAATAAGGAAGGGTGTGTTATCCCACTCTAAATTGCTTAGTCTATGTATTGCAAACGGAGAAGTCTTATTTTCGAAAAAAAAAGAAAATATTTTTGCTCATTAAATAATTATTCAATGAATGGGTTTGTGGAGATTTGAGCGACACAGATTTTAAAGGTATATAGTCTGCTATGATACAACATAACGAGTATCGAAAGCACAATGCAATAGCTTCTATTTAATGCAATTTGTAGTTTGATATGAGCTGTTAATTTGAATTTATTTGTTTTAAATTCGTAGATCGACTTCAGAAGATGCTTGTTTACAGCAGTTTGTCTAGAATGTTATATGGCTCATTTATTCTAAGAATTTCATGTATTACTTTTTGATAAATATTTAAGAGAATTGTCTTCATGTATCCTTCTGAAAGGATATCATTCATATAGGGCATTAACTGATCATACTATGTCTGGAAAAGTTATACCAATGAAATGTTAGAAAATATCATTGTTAAGACATTTAGTGAAAGAGATTCTCCAATCACCATTACAATTTTTTAATGATTCTGTCCAGGTCGAGATTTAAATTTTCTGTAGCTAAAAAACTCAGATATTTAGTCAACAGCTGGTGATAGACTCCATCATTACAAAGCGGAGAGCAAACGAAATGAAAACGATATAGCAGTAACGTGAACAATATATTTTATTGCTCCCATACATCAATGATATGCTTCTTCTTGAACAAAGCAGTAAGACAAATAAAAACGGAAGATGATTGCCAAATATGCAGCGTTCTTGAATGGTTTTTTACCATCAAGTAATACTGTACTTTAGACTAAAAAAAAATACCTTTGATAAAACAACCTCAAGCAAAACAAATCAGATCATAACTTTACTAAAACATAAATGCTGAAAAGTTACCAAAAATAGTGTTTTTTTGTGGAGTGTTCTGAAGATTAGAAAAAGTCAGGGTGAACTGATTTCTTCAAGATATGGAATTCTGATGAAGGTGCACTTTTTAAACATGCTAAACAAATTTAAGTGCATATACTAAGATCTCCTAGGAACGTTTGGTCATTAACAGTCCCTTGAAGGCAAGGTATGTTGTACACATTCCAAAACAGGGGTCAACGATTAATCACTTCTGTCGCTAAAGATGATATTTATATAGTAGAATGGTTTGTGTCATTAGTTTTTTCGTAGTAAGTTCAATAACATAACTATTGAAACAGCGCACCGAGACGTCGATTAAGCACAGACACCATCAGGAAGATCAAAGCGTTAGTATGTTCCATAGACTTACAGCCTGTACTGTTTTCCGTGTCATAAAGTGTGTAAATGTCAGCATTTTGGAAGCTATTTCTTCTCTGTTCATGACCACAAATCCACAAGACGGGAATCGCTATTATATTTTCTGATAAGGCCCACTCTGCCTTCCGTTTTCGATGTCAGCTCATAGTTTCATGCTTCCAGTGACTGTTAGCACCATTACGATTTATTGGACTTAAATTAGCTTTGTGTTACCAAACGACCAAAATTTGAACTGAATAACACGGATTCTGATATAATCTCTATGATAATACAAAATATGCAGGTTTCTTTTAATGCGTGTTGATGCTGCTACAAAAGAGATGGACGTTATGAAGAAGCAACAAGAACACAGTAGAACGTTCAGTGAAGGTCCCCAGTTTCCATCGACAATACTGCAACTTTCACAAGGAATCGCTTGCAATTAAAACAGGATAATATATATTATCTATCCACACGCCTTATAATGTAATCGTTTATTTCATTCTTTCTGAGGTACTCTTATGTTCGATTACAATATAAGCACAAGCTCTGAGTACTCATCAATATTCTCACCAATGATTCTGAATACAAATAGTGTATGCTATATTACTCTTGACTAATATTCTACATTTCTTTAAAAAGAACAACTTTCATAATATATGAAGATAGATGTCTTCAATATGGAAATCTCAAACGGTGTCGAATTCTGCTGCTCTAAACTTCTCTACTGCATGTATATGTTATCTGCCAGTAGTACCGTATTCTGTAGGGGAATTGCTAAGAAAAATAATGGGCACAATAGTTGTCACATTCATTGTGGTGTTGGTTTGTTCCTGGAACGCAAGTGGAAAACTATTGAGGCCGTACGCTGCTACAGCTAGCGTACAACTCATGACAACAAGTATCAGCACTGCCAGTACGTTTACAACTATGCCTATTTTCAACTGAAAATAAAAGCAAATATATGAAGGGGTTATACATAATGTGTCTAAAATAGAACAATGTGACTGATATATTTTATGAGCTCCACTTCATCTCATCTCATCGTATTTATCTACAGCTATGATATCACATAGATAAAACAATAATATATCTAATAATATCATAGAAAAAGGAGACAACATATATTTATATTTTGTAACGTATATGTAATAAAATTATTTGTTTGTTAGTTTAATTTATTTATTTTTATTTATATTCTATAACTTTGCAATGATAACTTTTATTCACTGGAATTGATATTATCCAGAAAATTCAATTAAGTTCTCGTTAGCTTGATAAACAAGCAGTACCTAAAAATAGTTGTATCAATTGGTGACCTTGATTCAGAGCCAGTTTTGAATATGTAGTAAACAATCATTTTATTTTAATTTATGCAATCTTATAGTAAGATTCGTTCAGTAGAAAAAGAGCTGTTAATGGCATAGGTGATAATTGGCTTGTAGTCGTTTTGTGCCGTTAGGACTCAGTGATCATGTAAATCCATCAGGAGGGTCTGAATTGCGTTTTAGTTTTAGTTAGGGCTAAACCTCAAATTTCGTAAAGATTTTATTTTGCAGTAATTCATACCTTTGGAGTTCAAATGTATTTTTTATGTGACCAGTTTGAGTTGAGTTTTTATATTTTCGGAATTAATAACTTATTTACTCTGAAAACTACTGGTGCTTAATAGACTTCTTGGACAAAGAAATTTATTGTAAATTATTCGGAATTCTAAAGCCGGATTATTATTCTTGGTGATTCAACAAGGAACTGTTGAAACATAAGAATAACGCAGATTATAGAAGACATCATCACTTTCAATCTTGGAACTTCATCAGGATCTGAGCTTTGATTCACTTAGGACTTTTTATTGCTAGGACTTATATTTATTAATTCTGGGATCAATTTTGGATCAGTTTCATAAACCGTATGTCATTTTTCTTATTTTTACTTTGTTTTTCAATGGAAATAAATTATGTCAAATTTAACAAAGCTTGTTCACTTCACTCGTTTCTTTGTTACTTTTGTACGAGCATAAAGACGTAACATTTTTTGTCGGCTTTCTTGTTTAACAAAACGAATCAAAACAACCAAAATATCTCTAGAAAGCAGCTGCAATTTAGGTTTAGGTATATCTGGATGTTAGTTGAACTTTCACATTGTTTTCAATGTTTTACGATTAATTGAACATTTTAGGCTACGTGTCAGTCAGGCCATTTTTCCCCGTTAAGCATGCTAAACTGAATCTGATTAATGTCGGAAAAGGTGTCTATTAGTCTGCAGTAATATGTTTTGTAAGACTTACCATGTCCTTGATTTGAAGGTATCCACTGGAGAACACTATAGCATTAGGGGGAGTCCCAACTGGAAGTAAGTATGCAAACGAGGCTGAGACAGCAACTGGTATCATGAGGTACAATGGATTTATTTGAAGACGAAGAGCCTGACAAAAGAATAACACTACAAATATTTGGGACAAAGTTACGTCGATGGTAAAGTTTGTTGTTCATGTATGTTTATCGGACTGCAATTGTTTGTGTATGTATGTATGTGTGTGTGTGTGTGCTTGACATTGAGAGAAAGAAAGACAGAGAGACAGGAAATTTAAATATGAGCAAAAATATGAAATTTATCATCGCTTAATCATCAACATACTGTGTATGAATACGTGCAATAGAGTTGTGTCTACTATTATATTATACGCCTTCGAACTAGCTTAACCACCCCAAATATATACGTACTTGAAATCAGTTCCAATTGCCAAAAATCTCTTCCGCAAACGGATGCTTGAAGAATGGATCGCATGTGATCACCAGTTGACATTTAACATGATTTTCCTATTGAAAAAAAAAATGCTACTCGCTGAGAGCATAAATTAGAACGAACGTACAATATCTGTCACAAGTCCACGTTCGGGTCATCGGGTAGGATAGATTAGGTAGAGGAGCGACTGGCTAGCCATCGGAATATTGTGATCTAATGTCAACACGTTTGATAGCTGCCTTGTGATCTGCCGTATCAAGACAAGACGGTTATGATGGTATTTCGATCTGAATTGGAAAAGGGTCGTTGCTGCAGAAAAAGTAACGAAGACGTGTACCAAAAGGGAGTGGAATTTGTCACGTAACCATGTTTGACGACACAATGATCAGTATATGTGTTAGAGCGCATAGCTAATATGCTCGAAATCTGGGTTTGAATGCCGGTTGGACGTACAAATCTTTTCCTGTAATACAACTTCCCAACGATACTTGAAAAGATTGTATGCTTGAGAGTTTCTTCCAATTGAAAACAGGTAAATTAGGTACAAGTATTATTCCTGGCAAATATGGTATAAAATCATTGCTTGACGGTTATGTCCATTAAGCTATATGTATTTTAAATTAACTTGATTTTGGTGTATATGCATATAAAAATTCCAATAACGAAACCCCATTGTGTAACGTTTTGCAGCAATAGTCATCAAAGCACCATTGTAAAATCACAGACCGCTTAAATTAAAATAGACATAACGATCTTTACATTCTGAGAGAGGGGCCCCGAGTGGCCTAGTGGTCTAAAGCGCTGCCCGTTACGGATCACTGCCATCTCACCTCTGTCTGCGTGTGTTCGAGTCTAAGATTCGGAGAATGGGGATATGTGAGAAAGCTTGCCAGTAGCTTCTCGTGGGTCGGTGGTTCTTTCCGGTGGTTTCCCAGTTTCTTCCTCCACCATTAATACTGGCCGCCATGAATAGCCTATCGTGTGCTGAAAAGTGGCGTTAAGCCCAACAACAACAAAAACAACAACAACAACATTCTGAGAGCGAAATGGTGAATTTGTCATTTGTTTTTCAATAATTAGATTACAAACCAGATCGGCCGCGATTGGCAGGAATATAGTTGCAGTTGCAGAATTACTGGTAATATTGGTAACAGCGGCCACTACAAAAGCTAGAACAAGAGAGATAGCCCAAGGAGACAGTGTTCCCAGCACTTCGAACTTGGTACCAATCCAGTCGGATAACCCGGATTTCTGTAACAGAAAATAAATTGGTACACAGCAGTTGCATATAATACGGCAGAATTTGATCTGCTTTCGGTCATCGCAGCCGCATTACAAATGCTGAGACAAAGGGAGTCAGAGGAGATACGATTAAGTTTTGATTAGAAAGTATGAATATACATTTCTCGATCTCCTTGAAGTCCATCAATGTTTTTTACACTCTCAAACTTATAATTCATTATATGATAAGATCTATTAAATATACCGTTATTTGACTATTATAACTGTTGCATAATTTTTACTTGTGATTGTGTTATAAGTTCTTCACTATACGAATTCATCACATTTACTCAGTCCATAAAGTAAAACACGCTGTCAACAGCACTAGCACGCAATGATCACAAATTAGTTAATGTCGAATTTTATTATGGGGTATCTGAGCATTTGTAATATATATGTGAGTTAATCATAATCCTCCCATTATATATATATATATATATATATATATATATATATATATATATATATATATATATATATATATATATATAAACTAACTTTGTATACATACAGTGCATCCGTCCGCCAAAGCAAATCCGCCACCCATTAAAAGCACAACATCCCACGCTATTTCCTCGTTGACTATTTTCCAAGTTAACAGTGGTGTGAAACCTTGCTGATGGAACAGTTTCTTCTCTGTTGTAGCTACTGAAAATTTTACATTTCCGTTATTCTCCGAAAAAGATGACATACTAACGTGTTGTCTATAGTGAAGACGAGTAAATTGTTTTCATGATGCTAATTCACACTAGACTTAGTACTTCAATTAGCTCAGTTAACACTCCCGTTGGTTTTAATTAAGACAAACAATTTTCAAAAAAATTATTAGAAACGATATACAATGTTGTTGAGTTATGTGACTATTTGCAAAATAACTTGCGTTAACTTATTACCAAATATTACCTTTTATTATATTTAAACTTTTGTCTTGAATAATGAGTTTCTCGACGATATGTCATTGTCATTTTTGCTTGTTGAACTACATGTGTGATCCAGCAATTTACTTAATTGATGTACGGAAACTTTATGCATTCTACTCTTAATTATGTACATTTTATTGATTCCATGTCAATACTGCACAGATCCAAAACAATCTGAATAAAATATTTGTATATAGACAGCTGGTATGCATAGTGTGTTTTGTTATAAACCAGTTTATAATTTTTAATTGCTTTTGCTGCTTTTTATTTGTTTGTTTGGAAATTATAACGTGACTTTTTAAAGTAAGAGTAAAATGTACCTGGAAGTTTAGGTACTCTATCATTTTTTGCCCGACTGCAGCAGGAACAACGTGGAGAGTAAGCCGGTAGTACAAACATGATGATGGATATAAAAATGGCAGGAGTCGAATCCTTCACAAAACTATAATGATGAAACAAAGTATTTGAATTTCGAAAGGAAGTCTATCACCGAGAGAGAGAGAGAGAGAGAGAGAGAGAGAGAGAGAGAGAGAGAGAGAGAGAGAGAGAGAGAGAGAGAGAGAGAGAGAGAGAGAGAGAGAGAGAGAGAGAGAGAGAGAGAGAGAGAGAGAGAGAGAGAGAGAGAGATTCTGGATATTTCTAAATTTGGTAACTATACTTTATTTGAAAATTAGCACTACTTTTACGTTTATATTGGATAAATTAAAACTCCTACTGATACTGCAGAAATGCCAACAAAATAAAAAGTTGTCCTTTTTATATTTTTGAGCTATATTAATCAAATGAATGTCAAGGACGATGAACACTGGTAATCACTTCGTGAATAAAAATTGTTATTATATCTGATTGTTCTTGAAATAAAAAGTGCGTCCATCTAGCAAAGCAAATAACAGAAAACAGACCGATAATAAATGTCTACTACTACTACTACTTATGATATTATTATTACATTTATTACTGATTCTGCTACAGTTTAAGAGATGAAGCAGACGGAATTGGTGATGGGAGGATAAGAAGAGAGTAATAACGATGTTGTACCCTTTTGGAAACAAAACTCCCCATCCATTGATGAATTGTGGGTCTCTTGTGATCCAAAGAAGAGCAAGGAGAATGAAACACACGGCAACGACAACCTCTGCAAAACTTAATAATAATAATAATAATAATAATAATAATAATAATAATAATAATAATAATAATAATAATAATAATAATAAAAATAATAATAACAATAATAACATTAATAATAATAATAATAATAATAAAAGAAGAAGAAGAAGAAGAAGAAGAAGAAGAAGAAGAAGAAGAAGAAGAAGAAGAAGAAGAAGAAGAAGAAGAAGAAATGGCATGAAATTAACAGCGAAGGTAAGAAAATAATACAAATAATGAGCAAAATGAGAAGAAGAAGAAGAAGAAGAAGAAGAAGAAGAAGAAGAAGAAGAAGAAGAAGAAGAAGAAAAAGAAGAAGGATAAGAAGAAGAATGATAGGAATAATTGTTTAAGGAACTTATAATATGAATTTCCTCTCAATCTAAAGCCTTATGATCATTAAATGTTGATGGTGGAACGAATATCACTTATCTTACAAAAGTAGCTGGGACACATAAGGTAAAGTGGAAGACAATCACACCATCTAGATGCCAATGTTAGAATAATAGTTCATCGTAAAGCTTAGGATATATCTCTAATTATATCGGATATATTTAAAATATCATCAGATCTATCGAACTTTTATTCCTATAAGAATTTAAGGGACGTGAATAATAGCTGTCATTCGGATTATCAATATTGATGGCGTGCACAAGACACGTAGAATATATGTATTATTTGGTTCGGTATCGATTTCTCTTAATTTAGAATGATAAGGAATTTTTTGTTTCAATCCAGATATTGTTTTTATTGAAGTAAATAAAATATTGGATCAATGCAAACCGAGTATGGGTGAATGAGATGGCCATATATATTATTATCTATGATTATGTTACTAGGATTTTGAATACGATTCCTCTGCATATAGTGTCTGTAAAAGAAGTAATTATTTTCAGTCTATCTACCGCTATCCTCATGTAAATTTTAAATAAACATTGAAAAAGTAGAATCTTACGTCATGCTCCCTAAACTGGTATATTCAATCCTCAAATGTTTCTTCACTGCGTCCCAGGAACGATTGTCTTTTATGCAGCATAAACATCTAGAAGGAAATATAGCAAACAGATATGTGTAAAGGAGTAACGTGTACAGCTGGTTTAATTCGTTTCTTAAGCGCACAAACAACTAAAACAATAGTTACATTGGACATGACATTAACTAATGAACTAAACTTAGGAAAAGAGTCTAGAATTTTGACTGTTTTTAACGAATTTAAAGAAAGCATAAAGCAAACGATTAATGATAAAGAGTTTGAATATCTTACCAACAAACCTAAAACAAACAATCAAACACTAAGGTATAAATAGATGTTTGTTGTGGGCACATTAAATTCAAGGGGTGCTCTGTCCAAATTGAATTACCCGATGAACCAAAATGTAAATTGTCCAAAAGATACGGCTGTCTGTTCTTTAGAATGTTTTACTATTAATATTCAACTCTTTGACTTTGTAAAACAAACTTATATGCAAATTGATATTATGTTTACGTTTATGTTTCGTAATTATTTGTTGTCATTAGTTTTTCACGTCCGCATTGTAAAAGGCATCAGTACACAGAGAAAGCGCTTAGCCAGTTTGAATAAATTTTCGATTCGATTAATATGCAAATAAATGCATTAAATTTGTATATAATTATTAATCTACAAAAATGATCAAATTAACTTTTCTTTTCTATCTGCATTTATGTTTGTCTGGAACGAAGTACCATATACCGTTTCCTGAGGTACCAAAGCTGCAACCAAAGCCAAGTCATCAGGAACACAACAAAGGAGGTAGGTAGTCCAAAGATCAGCCAATTGGCAAACGTTAAACCAGGGTCTAAACCATAGCGACTGTACAATCTGTTTGAAATAACAAAACTCTTAGAGATTAATATTTTGTGACTAATGGACGACATGCGTATAAAGCGAGATTAAAAGTGGAAACTATCGAATACCTAAGTTATTTTTGTGAATTTTATCCAACCTTTGAAAAAGGCACTTAAAACGACTCCCTTTTCTGCAATCATCGTCACTTAGAAATTTTAATCAATGCAATTTGCAGACATATGTAAGCATGACTTGTGCATATATATATATATATATATATATATATATATATATATATATATATATATATATATATATATTACTCTTTAACGACATTAGGAAACTCAAATATTGGCAAGTACATTTTAAATTAGGTGCAAGTTTGACTTACAGTTACCTATTACATGTTTCCTTGCGTTAAATAGCATTAATAATAGTTTAAACAAATACAACGATAGTCCGTGTCATTCAGTATCAACATAATTTGTATTCAACATGTCCATTCTTCAGCGTTTATTTCACAAATCATGCTCCCTCACCCCCTTACCATCTGGGTCTTTGCAGTGTGTTAGCATATTTAGCACAAGAAAAAAAAAATCAACATAAACCAGACTTATATGGAAATATGCATTGCAATGTTCTCTCCATTACTTTTGTAACAGCACCACTAAAATTGAAGTTTTTTTTTTTATGTGCAGTATTTCAAAACATTGCATGGGTATGCGACGTTCTGGTTATATATTCTCATAACGACTAAGTTTTGTTCTGGTCAAAATTCAATTTAGTTTTCGTTGCCATTTGATAGTTTGGGGAAACGTGAACGAAGGTTAAATTTACATTTTATTCCCAGTATTTTGCTGACTTACTTATCAATATGTCCCTTTAAAATGATATTAGGAGGAGTACCGGTCAGTGTCGCTATTCCACCAGCATTAGCTGCATACGATATACTCAACGCAAAGACCTTAGCTAACTCGTGAAAATCTCTTTCCTTATCAGCTCTATTTTTCGGTGTATACTCTGTAGTTTCCGCTTTATTTTGTGCTATGATCCTGAAACATAATAAAATTTAATATTAACTGTAAGTACATAGGTAAATACATTTAAACTTTGAAATACTTAACTAAACTGGTTGTATAGAAACGATAAATAATCATGATGTCAACTAAGAAATAACTGAAAAAATTGTAAATCAAGGTGACAAAATATTTTGCTAGTTTCAAAGGGTTGTAAATATTTGTATCTATACCAATTCACAAGTGACGATGGTGATATAGACAAACTAAGGAAAATGGATTCATGATCAATAAATTATAACATATTATACGACATCGTATTTTGGTGGCAATATTGTCGGAGTTTACAAATTACAGTGACGTCAGTACCAGGTGTGTAGGTTACTAATGAGGTTATATTAAAATCAATGCTAGGAACTGGTGTTATACTAAGATTGCCCTTAATGCCTGTAGCTGGAGGGTATGTGTGTGTGTGTGTGTGTGTGTGAGAGAGAGAGAGAGAGAGAGAGAGAGAGAGAGAGAGAGAGAGAGAGAGAGAGAGAGAGAGAGAGAGAGAGAGAGAGAGAGAGAGAGAGAGAGAGAGAGAGGGGTGTTTAATAATTTAATGCCAGGAGCTGGAGGGTTCTAATAGGAGGAGGATCAAAGGTTTAGGATGAATTCGTTTAAGAATATTGAAGTTTTTAGCTTTAAGAAATTGACGAAAATAAATGAACACTGTGAGGCTTAAAGAACTCCTTCTGCCAGAGGCATTACAGTAGCTCAGTTTCTCTCAAACTCACAAAAACAAATACCCACGAAAATATTATTCATTTATGGAAGAAATGTGTCTTACAAAAACACCTTTATTATCTTCTTTATTGATACACACACACGCACACACACACACGAGAGAGAGAGAGAGAGAGAGTGAGAGAGAGTGTGTGTCTCAGTATTAAGCAAATCTCTCTCTTTCACACATCTGGATTAACAGTCTTGATATAATGTGATATGATTATGATTTTTAACGTAGCTTTAACAACTTTTCAGTCATATCGCTACGATGTCTGTAGTATAGGGATGTCTAGCACTGGGGTATCATGCCGCAGACATGTAACATGATGTTCCACTCTGTCACATTTTCCTGACACCATACCAACCAGTTATAACACTAACCTCTTAATGCTGAGCATTAAACGAGGAAGCTGTTAGTACCATTTTTGTAAGTCTTTGGTATGACTCGACCGAGAATCGAACCCACGACCTCTCGCATCCGAGACGGACGCTCTAACCACTAGGCCACCGGAGCGGTAACAGTCTTAATGGTTTGCAGAATAATTTTTATCTTCTTATTTGGATGGGTATCGATTTGTCTTAATTTAGAGTACTAAACAAATTTTTGTTTGAATCTAGATATTGTTTAATCTTTAATGATCATCGAAACCTTAAAAAGAGGGCAACTGGATGTAATAAAAAATATTCGTAAAACAGCTGGATGTGGCATTTGTTTGCGATAATCTTGAAGAATATACTCATATGCAGAAAACAATCCTAGGTCATTATATGCGGAAATTAATCCTAGACCATTATATGTTGAAATTATCCTAGGTTATTATATAACAAGCGTACGGTTTAACTTGACCGAGAATCACCTAAAAAGGAAAAAAAAAAAGCCTCTTATGAAATATGGCTACCTAATATAAAGGCTGACTTCTAGCGTAATTTGAGGTAACGGACATTCACAAGGTGACTGCTTACATTTTTATTTTTTATAGCAACATGAACTCAGAGGATAGGATTGCATCATAACAATTTATTGCTACAGTAATATTTTGTAAAACTCAAAAATGTAAAGTCAGGTGATCGCTTAATAGAGGTGACCTTTTAAACATTTTTGACTGTAAACTCATTGTTAAATTTTGGGTTCTCTTACCTCAGTGGTATTCTTTCCATTGATATTCCATGGGGCTCTGTCATGATTTCCACTTCGCTATCATCTTCGTTTCCATCTTCACCGGAATGGTGTGCTTCCTCTATGTCTATCGGATATACAAGAATTTATTATGCAACTTCCGTTTGTTCATTGTCCAAAGACTTTAATCGGAACTCTTACATAACATATGCACAACTGTTGAAGGTGAATGAATGAATGAATGACATTACAATGCAATGTAAGTTTTAAAATAGTCTGGGGACAACATGGACTCGTAATGTAGACTTTACTACCTATTTACATATTCATATATACATGTGGTACCATTATAATGGATACGTGGCCCGTTCAATGCATGGACGTTTGGACGACAGACTATATTTAAACGAGACTGAGTAGTAAAATCGATAATATTTCTAAAGATACTCGTCTTGTTACTTAGTTATACATTATTTGATGGCTACATCAATTTGATACAAAGTCTTTAATAAGTAATGGATGTCTGAGAATTATGATCCTTTGCACTACTTCCATTATTACAGTAAAAAAAAATTATACAGAGTAATATGACTTACTATTTAAACATAAAGGATGAAAGATAAATGTAATGACAGAGTTGTAGGAGAAGAAAACCAATCACAGAAGACCCCAAAAGGCAGGCACAACATCTCAAACTTATAAAGCTGAGCATTAAGCAAAACCTTAGATAATGAATGATCATTTGCATATTATTGTGTGAAGAAATACACAGATTAACGTTTATAATTGTGCGCAGGGCTCTAACCTATACGCATTTATTTCAACATGCGAAGATTCAAGTATATTAACAATATGAGCAATGCAAAACTAAATATACTCAAAGTGTGTGTGTGTGTGTGTGTGTGTGTGTTTGTGTGTGTGTGTGTAATTTGGAGTTAAAACGTAATTTTCAAAACTTTTTCAGTTGTATTCCTACGATGTCTGTAGTGTGACAGTTTATAGTGATGTCTAGGACGCGGATAAAATGCCGCTGACACAAGACATCATGTCCCATCCAATCACATTATTTTGACACCAGTCCAAATAGTCCTAACCTAACACTAACCTCTTAATGCTGAGTGCCAAGTGAGGCAGTTGCTAGTACCATTGTTATACGTCTTTGGTATGATTTGGCCGTGGTTTGAACCCTCGACCATCCGCATCCGAGGCCGATGTGCGAAACACTTAAGTCACCGGAACGATTTATGCTCACAGATAAAAAGAGAAAAAGATGAAGATAGCAAAGCAAACGAGAACAAAAATACACACAAGAAAGGATTTAGCTGATGTTTAGCAAATTAGAACAATTCAACAATGGCGATAGATTAGAAAAAACTAAGACAAATGGCTTCTTATCTTTTTCAAAATTCGGTTTAAAGTTATACCAACCCCATCATTGCACGTATTTCAAGATGAAAAAGTAGCACACTGAAATCTACTATTTTACACACTAGCCTTTCTTTATTTTTGATAACGTAAACTTCAAGATTTAACAGCGGCTAGTTTCTTAACAGATACAGCGCACAGTAAGATTAAAATGTCTGGCAGAAGCGATTCAACTTTGCAGTATGGGTGGTAGCGGTTATTGGTGCGGCATAGAGTTTACAGCTTTTATATGTTAACAGCTTCTATTTACACATGCCATCTCATGCGCAAATAATTTACAAACGTTTGATAAGTACCTTGTCGAGAAATAAACGTTTATAAATATAAGTTTGCAACAACAGTGATCCTAACCTTTAACTTGTGACAGCCCCAAACACCAAATGATTTGTTTAGTGTATGCCGTAGAGAAAGATGAACAATTAAAGATGTATATGTTATAGTGTGGAAACAAGTTATCATGTTTACGTTAGTCATCTTAAGATTGCACCTTCTGACATCCCCTACTGTTAACTTTTTAGCATATTCCATGCGAAAGTCACTGGCAATGTTTGGTTACGGTCTGTTATAAAGAACTTTGTTATTGTGCAGAGATCCCTTTTTCTTGTTACTGCAATAATGTCCTTGCTGATCTCCAAATCAATACGATATGCTCATATCCCATTTACAGCGCTTGAATACGATGTGGTAAAGTTCGATAGTCTAATGCTGCAGAAACGGAAAGGTAACAGACGGGGAGATGTACAGACGAACATAGGTTTGTACGAACAGAAAATGTTCAAGCATTATAAGATCATCTATTTTGGCGGGCAGAAAAATGTCGGACGAAGTTATAAGAATATTTATTTCCTGCTATTTAATTTTATTTAAATAAAAGTAATACACCATAACCAGGTTAAGCCCAACAAATTTTTAACGATAGACAAAATCGCCCCAGACGGCATATCATACAAGAAAAAGATTTTGAGCAGAGATTGATGTTGGAAAATATTTGGACAAATGTTTAGGGAAGTCTGAAGTTTCCAAAATAACAAACTTCGTTCATGGATGTCAATCATGTTTAAAGACGTATTAAATTAATGTTTAGCTTGTTGTGTGCCAGAATAACTGTTGCACTAATGTACAAATGAGTTGGCTAAATTCCAAAACACATTTTAAACCCTATAATACTTTAATTATTAACTTTATAAAATGAGCAAAGTCAATGTAGAAAATGCCTGTAATTTATAAGTAATAAATTGCAAGTTAGAGAAACAATGTAACTAACATCATTTACGATAAAGCGATGAAATCCGCTGTTATATCGTTACGACATTATTTGGTAGATATAAAACTTATTGATACAGTAGGCAAGTTCTAGATCAGACATGGAATTCATTGATTACATAAACTGATATGTCGAATTTCACTTGTCAATTGTATAACGGACTACTTGATAACAAGCAGGATACACTATGTAACAAAATTAGGAAATTAAATACCACATGCCGTAATAAATAAGTACTTGACATTGGAAAGGTGAACAGCAAGCGAAGGAAATATTAAACACATTGCTGATCTACCAAAAAAAACGACTTGATAAGCCTATTTCTTATCAACAGTTTTGAAACACACATGCCAAAGGAGTTATTTGTTTTATATCAGTGAGAGATAAAACGCAGGCACCATATTGTATCTTATACTTGCGACAGATAATTGTATTTATTTCAGGCTGCAACAGAATGATGTCCTTAAAGAGGTCGAGCGTTAAGAAGTGCTATAATTAAATAAAAAGCAATATATTACATTTGAACTGGAAAGACGCTGACATAGAAAGCGTTTCAAGTGGGATCCGCGTTGCAGATGCCGTGCACAAATACCATTAATGTCTACATGATTTTCACTTTCTGTAGCATTTACTTGGATTGGTGCAACATTCCTTTGGTTTGGTGAATAGACGCATGAAAGAGCATGATATACAGTAAAGTTTAAAAATACACTTACGCAATTAAGAAACAGTGCTGATCACACGTTGAGTACGGCTATAGGAGATGAAAAGAATGAAGAAGTATTCGATAGAAACCTGGTATAAAATATACACGAACATTACAAATGTAGTCAGTAACAAAATAAATAAGAACTAGTGTCCAGATAATGAATAGCTGAAAGATTTTGGACAAGGCAAAAATGCGAAGGAGAAAGAGGTTTTGGAGAAGCTTAGAGGAAACATAAAATCTAGCATTGCTACATCAAATGGTATAAATTGTCGCTGAAAGCGTAAACTCTCGGCTGCATAAATCTCTCATAGACAAAAACGAAAACTAACGTCCCAAATAAATATTCGGTCATAAGGACATCCATTTTATTAATCCTACTGACATTAGAAATGGAAGAAAATTATTCAATTCTTGGCAGAAATTAGGACGTCTTGATGATTGTTACAATATTTACATTTAAATGACAAAGCATATTTTCTTCTATAGCAACTACAAATTTGAGATATAGGTCCTGACAGTTGTTAATTCTGATACACATATGAACAAAGTCAGAGATGAGATTACTAAAGATAGGAATAATATATAAAAATATTGCTAATAATTTAATGATCATCAAACATTAAAGAATATAGATAAGCCATTACTACTCTATATGGTTAGGATTGAAAACTATACATACATACATACATACATACATACATACATACATACATATATATATATATATATATATATATATATATATATATATATATATATATATATATATATATATATATATATATATATAAAGAATACAAATCATATGGCGAATAACAACCCTTTCAAGCGTACTGGATTCACCAAGGGATCACGTATCAGGGATTAATTAAAATAGATGCAATAAACTGACGACGAACAGTATGAAACTAGTAACTAACTAGCCTAAGCGCTTTCGACTCTTAATGAGTCTTTTTCAAAGGCAAATACAAAACATATATACGATAAACAAATAAACACAAAAACGTTGTGTTTGTAAACTTCTACATGGCTGTCTTCACATGTGCTAAAACTATAAATACAACCAGCTTTTATAGACTAGATGCGGAAACTGAAAACGCTGCATAAGTCCCTAAAAGTCTACAAGCCAAAGCGACATCTATTTTTACTTTTTGTACATATGTAACGCAGATTATATCCCGGATATTTGATTCTATACCGGTTATTCTTTTAGTAAAAATTGAAGGATAATAAGAAGATTTAGAAAATGTTACATTTTACTAGTGCATAGTTTTCATTTTCTAGTCTTCTTGGTTTAGACCGCTTGGTTTCAATGTTCTAAGGCGGCGTATCCAGTATGATTCCTTTTCCTTCCTGGTTTCGGAACTCCAGCTGTGGTTGTTAGCAATAGCAATAAGTATTATATCACTGAAAGTGTGGCCAGGGGAGGAGAAGTGTTCTGCGACCGGGCTTCTGTACAGCTTTTTTTGTCATCCAATCAGATCTATGAAGGTTTATCCTTTTGTGTAGCTTTTCAGTTTATCCAATGTACTGAAGGCCACAGATCTTACATGTGATGAGATAAATCTCATTCTCTGTTTTGCACGTTTTGTTTGGACCATGAATGTTTAGTTTTTCTTTAGTCACTGTGCTAGTGAATGTCTTCGTCTCTATCATATGTTGACAGGTTTTGCATCTTTTATCGCCACAGGGTCCAGATTGACTAGGTTGGTTTTGACTGGCGATTGGCGTTAGCTTTGCCATGACTAGGATGTCCTTTAGGTTTTTTGGTCTCCGGTAAGCTACTACAGGTTTGTTCGGAAGTATTAGGTTTAGTATGTCTGACGATTGCAGGGTTGGCCAGTGGTTTGCGATGATTTTACCTACTTTGGGATTGTCTGGGTGATAGGTCAGAATAAATGGTATCCTATCAACCTTTTCTTTGTGTCCATATCTGAGTAGGTCATCACGGTTTGTTTGTTTGGCCCTTTGGATTGCCTCCGCAATCAGGTCTTTGTTGTAGCCTCAGTAATTTAAATGTTTAGCCAGCTCTTCAGACCTTTCTAGGAATCTTTCATCGTCGGAGCAAATTCTGCGTATCCTCAGTGCCTGGCTATATGGAATGTTCTTAATGCAGTGTTTTGGATGACAGCTGGTTGGAAGGAGATACTGGTGTTTGTCGGTTGGTTTCGAGTAGATGTCTGTGTGTAATTTGTTTTCCACCAGTCTGGTTGTTGTGTCCAGGAAAACATGGTTTCAGTTGGAAATTTCTGCCGTGAATTTTATTGAAGGATGGAAGTTGTTTGCCTTTGATATGAAGTCATCCAGACTTTCTCTTCCATACTGCCACTTCATTTCTATATCAGAACATTGAAACCAAGCGGTCTAAACCAAGAAGACTAGAAAATGAAAACTATGCACTAGTAAAATTTAACATTTTCTAAATCTTCTTATTATCCTTCAATTTTTACTATACGAATAACCGGTATAGAATCAAATATCCGGGACATAATCTGCGTTACATATGTACAAAAAGTAAAAATAGATGTCGCTTTGGTTTGTAGACTTTTAGGGACTTATGCAGCGTTTTCAGTTTCCGCATCTAGTCTATACAAGCTGGTTGTAATTATAGTTTTAGCACATGTGAAGACAGCCATGTAGAGGTTTACAAACACAACGTTTTTGTGTTTATTTGTTTATCGTATATATGTTTTGTATTTGCCTTTGAAAAAGACTCATTAAGAGTCGAAAGCGCTTAGGCTAGTTAGTTACTAGTTTCGTACTGTTCGTCGTCAGTTTACTGCATATATATATATATATATATATATATATATATATATATATATATATATATATATATATATATATATATATATATATATATATATATATATACTTATGCTGATGCGGGTTATATGATTTTCAAATCCAAGCCCCTGTAAATTTTCTTTGTTCAAAAAATCCCAAAGCAAAACAACAACCCCCCCAAAACAAAGTCAAAACAAAACAAAAAAGACTAAAAATGCTAATAGATCATAAATCTATTATTGTTCCTGCTATATTCTCTTCTTTCTATAAATGGTTTTTATAGTTATATTATATTTAAATAATGCTAATCATCAGCACAAACTTTTGTTGGGACTATGCAGCTATATTTTTCTGTGCAGAAGCACAGTGAATCACCATTATTTATATATGTTAAATATGAATAGAGCCTTTAAAGAGATATCAAATAACTTGTTAACAGGGAATAAAGTAATATTCTTTTGATTTGGTATAGGTAGTATTGACGAATTCGACAAAAAGGATAAGATATACGAGGAAACTTTGATTTAAGGACTAAATGTTATAGATTTATGCAAAACTCTGGAATAGACACAACTACCATTGTGCATTGCTTAGTATTCATCCTACCTGACAGACATTGATAAAAATATGGAGACATTCAACATTATTTAAAAGGCGGAAATCAATGCGCTGAGAATTCAAACATATCTCTTTCCAGTATGATACGATTACGGCACATTAGCTAGTGACACAAACGGGGTCGAATTTCTCTGTTATTACTGATACATAGCTATGGTGATGATAATATATATCAAAGCTAATGCAGTCTTAACTAATGTCACACTTGATTAGCCAAAAGAGAGCCTAAAATAACGTCCGATACAGAGTACGAAAGACATATAATCTTAACAATGGCTATAAATGATCATGTTTTATTCTCAGGGGACCCACGGAACTAATGGTTCAACAGTATTTCTTTAATTATCAAGATACACGTAACTCAGTAATGCAAACAATTAGAACGCAGATCACGATATTACCTGGCTTGATTTATGAATTATAACACGATAATAAATGTCATGTTAGCCATGAGTCAATAAGTGAATATACATACAGATCACATTACAAGAATATACATTATTGTCTTAAATATGCCTTGGTAAACTGTCAAAAGAAGCATATCAAATTTATGCTACTTCAAAAGTTCCCATGCACATAAATGTACGATACATTACAATTTACGAGTTCATATTGTTGTATTTTAGTGAGCGTGACAATTATAACACGAATAGTATAAATATTCACATAACATGCAGGAAGACGAAAAATAAAATTAAAGAAATACACCACCGCCAATTTCAACACAATGATCTACTAGAAATGTTTACTGAATCGTCTATTAACAATATAATATCTCTCAAGATGGAAGGAAAACCTAGCACATAATTTTGATACATAAATGATGCATTCGAATGGGCTAATTATATAAATATATGTGGTGTTACTAGTTGGGGAACGACAGTGTTTTCACTAGATTTGATATAATCTGAATTCAAGCAGCTATCTCATTCTCGCTTCATCATTTAACAGATGTGTATCCCGTGACTAACAAAAAGCAATAACTTTAAAAGTCGACAATGTTTTTGTCATGTACCCTCGTGATAAATGAGGTACTTGACAAGAGTCACCACTGTTTATATAACATTAATTCATTGATTCTACTTGGCAAGAGTCGCCAATGTTTATATAACATTAATTCATTGATTCTAATTAGCAAGAGTCACCAATGTTTATATAACACTAATTCATTGATTCTACTTGGCAAGAGTCACCAATGTTTATATAACACTAATTCATTGATTCTACTTGGCAAGAGTAGCCAATGTTTACATTAAACAAATTCATTGATTCTACTAATTCATTGATTCTACTTGGCAAGAATCGTCAATTTTTATATAACACTAATTCATTGATTCTACTTGGCAAGAGTCATCAATGTTTATATAACACTAATTCATTGATTCTACTTGGCAAGAGTCACCAATGTTTATATAACACTAATTCATTGATTCTACTTGGCAAGAGTCACCAATGTTTATATCACACTAATTCATTGATTCTACTTGGCAAGAGTAGCCAATGTTTACATAAAACAAATTCATTGATTTCTACTAATTCATTGATTCTACTTGGCAAGAATCGTCAATTTTTATATAACACTAATTCATTGATTCTACTTGGCAAGAGTCATCAATGTTTATATAACACTAATTCATTGATTCTACTTGGCAAGAGTCACCAATGTTTATATAACATTAATTCATTGATTCTAATTAGCAAGAGTCACCAATGTTTATATAACACTAATTCATTGATTCTACTTGGCAAGAGTTACCAACGTTTATGTAACACTAATTCATTGATTCTACTTGGCAAGAGTAGCCAATGTTTACATAACACTAATTCATTGATTCAACTTGGCAAGAGTCGTCAATTTTTATTTAACACTAATTCATTGATTCTACTTGGCAAGAGTCACCAATGTTTATATAACACTAATTCATTGATTCTACTTGGCAAGAGTCACCAATGTTTATATAACACTAATTCATTGATTCTACTTGGCAAGAGTAGCCAATGTTTACATAACACTAATTCATTGATTCAACTTGGCAAGAGTAGTCAATTTTTATTTAACACTAATTCATTGATTCCACTTGGCAGCTGGTTGATGCAAAATCTAAGACATTCCTAATCTGGTCAGTATTCAGCGGCAGACATTAGGGAATAGTTTTGAGGTTGATAACACAGCAGTATAATCAAATCAAAAGGAACCAGATAGAGAATAAGAAGTAGACGGAAAATGTATTCTCGGTCAAACGACGTGATGCCTGTGGTTATGGGAGGAAGTTTGCATCAAAATGTAAACAAGACAGAAAAGAAATATGTTAATGGGGTTGAAATTCGCGTTTAATTACATGCTGGTACAGCAAACATATGGAAGTGTTCATATGTTATGCAACTAATGTATCTTATTAGACTACAGTATTGTAACATCAGTTACGTTATTAACGTCTATCACGTGGTTCTTAGCTACCTATGGTAAAATATAGAAATTTTTTTAGATAAATGTCAGTCTTTAAAAGCTGCATTTCTGTATTCATTTACGCTTTTGCGGATCATCGTGGACAGTCTAAAATGTAAAACGTAATTTTAATATAAAAAAACAAACATTGAATAGAAAGACAACACAATTGTTGGGAAGAACAGGAGCATTTTATTTTTACCAATTTGTGGAATACAAATATCTCATTTTTCTGGGGAATTACTTGTGTCGAAAGTCTTAATATCCCACTTTATTCCATTAGCGAAAAATAATCACTCCATCAATATATACTGGCTTTAGAATTTTGAAACAGTACACTAATCTGCCACTTTCTTATATCAAGCTGTGAATCATCCACATATGTGTTTCGTTAACATTAATAGTACTTTTATAAAATGGCTAACATCAAATCTTTGTATATACTTGTTTTTGTTGAAAACCGATCTGATATGCTTGAAAACAAACATAAAATCATTGCTGGTTTTAAAGGGATTTGTTTTACATGTTTATTAAAGAAATTTATGTATTTATCAGCATGAAGAATTCCTCTGATAATGATTGTCTGGCGCCATATGTGTGTTATTTCAGCAAAGTAATTTAATCAAACGTAATGTCACAATATGAGCCATTTAAGATATCTGGTTGGATTTTTATTTTCATGTGGTCCTTGAAATTTTGAAGGACATATATGTTCCAGAATGTTTTGAGAGAATTGCCAACCGATAAAAAAACGTAATTTTATTGTTCTTTCTTTTGTTATAAAAAAACATACATTACTTTCATTTTGGACAGACACCAGTACCTACAAAAATTTAATCTGTCCTTGTAATGTGATTTACAGACAGCATAATCTTTACAAAACATCGCTACGGATAGTCGACAACAACAAAAATTGAATCCACCAAAAGTACTATTAGGTCTAAGACGCTTGGGTGAACATCAATCTATGAACTATATCTGATGATTCAGTGTTTGAAACAAAATCAAATTACAAAAGCATGACATCATTTATTAGCCAAAGAGATTAAAGTGACGACGTATTCCAGTAAGTGATAAAATTTCACTTTTTAAAGATGGTTGTGATTTTCTCATAATATCAACTGCAAATAAGTTGTCAAATGTAAGATATTCATTTTGCATATATGTTCTATTGAGTTAACTCTGACTTCCAGACTTTAATTTTATAATTTATGCCATTTTGTAATCTTCAACATTTTAACATGTTAATCATAGACAATAATATCTAATTTAATACAAGCTCATCTGCTGTCTATACTCGGTAAACAGCTGGGGCATGCAGTTTTGATTATCTGTTGCAAAAGACCATTGTCAGAGAGAGAATACGGGGTTTCTTCGAACAGGATGTTAGGTTTATTACGTCAGATCAGATGGGATGTTTCTACCATTACTTAAATGACGCTGTTTAATTTATCACATCAAACCACACTGGACGTCGTACTCTCACAAACTACGACGTCCAGAAATTAATTAAAGCTTTAAATAGAGTGACAATCACGGGTGTTAATTTCCTGTACTGCCTTCATGTAGATACTTAAGAACCACCATTTGAATTTAAATGAAATAACTCTGTGTGTGTGTGTGTGTGTGTGTGTGTGTGTGTGTGTGTGTGTGTCGGAATAGAGTACATTATTTTCTTTTCACAGTACGATGCTATTAACATGCAGCTCCTATTTTATGTCATGGCGTCGTCTATTGAGATTTATTTTAAAAAAATACTATGACCTTCCTTAAAATTGTTGTCAAAATATTTCATGAAATATACACTACAATCCTGGTAAATATAAAGAAGTATAACATAGTGTTAAAACATTTATGTGATCTTAACGTCATGCTGTAATGTACCTCTTTCTTAACAAAAGTTGTTGGGTTTAATACCATTTTTCAGCACAAGACAGGCTATACATGGTGGCCAGTATCAATGGTGTAGGAAGAACCCAGAAAAAGCCCCCAAAAGAGCTACCGACCCACTAGAAGCTACTGGCAAGCTTTCTCACATATCCACATTGGCAGAATCCGAGATTCGAACCCACGCAGGCAGAGGTGAGATGGCGTTGATCCCTAATGTTGAGCGCTTTAGACCACATGGCCACTCGGGAGCCCCTTCTTAACAAGAGTTCATTCTCACGTTAGAATAAATGTAGAATGATCCTCGAAACAAACTCCTTTCTGGCTGTGTTTTTTTTAATAAAACAATTTAACATATAATTCACTCCGCATAGCGCTGTTCATTATTCTGTTTGTATTAACGTGTTGGACTGAGACCGGTTTTTAATGTAGTGTAACGAGTGCAACATTATATTGCTTCATGCATTCGATTCGTAAGCATGCGTAATATGTCTTTTAATGTTCCGGGTTTACCAGCTATATGAATTAAATGAACATTGGAGTAATAACATATCAATTAGTAAATGTTTCAAAAATTCTGAAGACTCATCCTCCTCAAGCAACGAAATCTTTGGGTATGTTTTGCTTATGATTTAAATGACGATTAGAGAATCCATGATGCTTTGGACTTGTTTCACATTATTTTCGTCATTTATCTGAATGGGCTATTTTTTCAAATCCTTTTGATAGTAGTTAGGGAAAGCAAAATGAACATTTACTGCAGTTATTGAAATCATAGCTATATTCTAAATAAATTGTCCTGTTTTCCACTGTCAACATCATTAGAATATTCTAATTCTATATGAATATCAGAATACATAAAATTCATTAAAATGTCTCGTTCTTACTACGATTCCTTTATATATATATATATATATATATATATATATATATATATATATATATATATATATATATATATATATATAAACACTTATCTGGGACATAAGAATGTCCCTCAGTAGTTTCTGATTGTTTTGTTTATATTGTATATTTATCTTTAGCAAATAGGAAATACGACACTACCTGGCAATGTAACATCTTTTATCTGCTTCAGAATGGCGTTTAGAATTGGTAACATCATGGCGGCGGTAGCAGTATTACTCATCCACATGGATAGGAACCAACATGGAAACATGATTCCAAATAACAACCTGAAGTGATATGGGACAAAACAAAACTGACACGTCACAATACTGAAAAAATGTCGCAAAACTAAACTATGCCCCAATAATTAAATGATATGTTACAATGCTGAAATGATATGCCACAATACTGAACTGACACATCACAATGCTAGAATGATGTCACAGTACTGAAATGATATGTTACGATACAAAAATTATTTCCAAACAGTCAATTGTATGCAATGTATTTATCACAAACTGAATAGGTCAATTTTAAAGCATCGTCCAAATTAATATCTTTAGTGGGGTACATGTTTTCGTTTCGTTTCATGCTGCACACTTTAATATGAAAACTCACTGTGCAGATGCAATAGGACTCCTTCAATCTGCGAAAAGTTCTCCCATAAATATGTTTCACGAAACCAAAATAATTGCTACCCACGATAAACGGCCATTTCTGGGTAGTGCAGTGGCATGGCCTGAGTCACGCTCGAACACTAAAACACTTTATGCTTATTCTTATGCAATTCCATGATGCTATATTACACACATGTGAATATACCGATATGATGCCATGATGCGACATTAAAGTAATACAGTAAGAAAATAAATGAATTTACTGAACGTTGACTTAATGACGTCAAATAATATCTACCTTCCAATGAAAAATAACTTTAATAATTAAAGCGATCCAATTCAATCGTATGGTAGAGAACGCAATCATCGTATCGATATTGACGTAAGTATCGTAAATATTGCTGAACTTTAACACCAATTATAGAAAGTGTATTGTTCATCACATATCCATTGGTTTTCATCAGAAGATTAGGGGTTGAATATCTATAAAATAACATCTTTCCTCACATGCTGCGTGATCAAAAGTTTCATCTGAACGGAATTTTCCAGCGGCACTAATGCATTATTACTTATTTAAGGGTCACATATCTATAAAGTACCACCATTTCCCCCTCACCTGTGATGCTATCAAAGTCCTCCCAGAGAGAAACAATCCAGCCGGACTAGAGCAGTATTCCAAACGTAATTTAGTGTAAAATTTATTGCAGGACAAATATAGTGCAGCAAAACAGAGTATCAAGAAACACCAGCGTGAATTGAATTCTAGGTCGAATACTCCTGCAATGCTGGTATGGATCATGAAAACATGGCCGAATGCGCAATTATTTCAAGCATGATTATGCAGAAATAATTCCTACTAAAATACGTTTAAAATCTACCAGAAACAATTTGGAGGAATGTGATGCCAGACGAGAAAATGACAGCTGTAGTTCATATGGAATTTAACAGAATTATGCATTATAACGAACTTGAACAGACACTTGTGCAAGAAACCAAACTGGTGATTTCTCATTTCCTCTGCATTGCACAAAATTGATTGATCGCCAATTCAAATTGTGACTTCTTAATTGCACAGAGAAATGAACAGCAAAGTTTGAATTAACATTATTCTTTCAAAAGAAAAGATTATGAAATTTTAATGCAAAGATAATCTTTCTTAGAATTAAATATAAAACGCGTTGTACAGAAAAATAAGTTATACTAAGCAGTGAACTAAATTAGTAAAATGTAATGTGTCCGAATTTCGGGGGACTCGATATTTTTTAGACTACTCTTTCCTTATATGGTCACAGACCCTGTGATGATGAGTTAGTTGAGAGGTTGTACCCCGATTGAGTTTCATTTGTTTTCATTAGTTTGCGTTAAGTTGCGACCACGTATTAACTTTCCATATAACTAAATGTTAATTTAATACAAAAAAAGAATAATTTCTGCATTTGATTGTCGTAAATGCTTCCAATCATTAAAGTTAGTGATTTCTTTCATCCTTCAAAGAATATATTCCGTGCCGATCTTTTTGAGTCTATTGCAAAACATTTCATGGTCTGCATCTAATAACGTAACTTCAAACCAAAAGTTCATATGCAATTGTTAGTATGAAATGAAATACTGTTGTGAGTATGAAATTAAATAGTCTCCAACTAAAACCAAATATAGTATTGCAAACTAGAGTACACAGATAGAATGATATGAAATTAATACCGGAACATATAAAATCCCTTCACTGACCAACGTGTATATATCCAGATCCCTTTAATAGCCAATGGACACATCTCCAAGTCCGTCCAATTTACAATGGTATATCTCCCAATCCCTTCACTACCTAATGGTATATCTCCTAATCCCTTTACTACCCAACACGTACATCTCCAAATCCCTACAGTAGCAAATGGATATATCCCAAGATTTTTTTACTATTCAATGGGTACATCTACTAATCTCTTATCTATTCAATGGGTACATATCCCATTCCTTTCTCTATCCAATGGGAACATCTCCAAATCCCTTCAATAAATTCAAAAGTGTCAATCTCTAAATCCCTTTACTATTGAATGGATGCATCTCCAAATCCCTTCGTTACTCAAGGGTACTGCTCCAAATTATTGTACTATTCAATGCGTACATCTCCAAATCCCCTCATTTGCCAACGGGTACATATCCGAATCACTTCACTAGCCGCTTCACTGGTACATATCCACATCCCTTCACTATTCAATATGTACATCTCCAAATTTATTTTCTATTCATTGGGTACAGGTCTAAATATTTCAACTTTCTGTCAAATAATTATTGGTCTGATGCCTCTACCTAACATCAGATTGTTTTACATTTTGGTGTATTGAAATCCGTGAACATCAATTATGCACTATACCGTATAGACTTGCCTTTGCGTCGCGTGAAATTGCAAATAACAATGATCATGGCTTATCGTAGATTATTGCGTATGCAGATCAGGGTCCATGTTTTACTGATTACTCCAAACAAACTGTACAGACCCATATCTGCAGGCGCATTATGCAGTGGCAGATATTGGTCTATGCCGTTTGTAGTTGATCTTATCTTATAATGAAGCATATAAGGTACTAAACTTGGAGGTATTTTGTGTTTTGATTGTTTGTTCTGAGGGTTTTAGCGGCAGTTTTTAACATTTTTTACGTATGTGATGAAGACAGATGAAAACAATGACTGATGTACTTTATACAATTTTAATCATTTTCATACAATAATGATTCACAGAAGAGAATAAATGCAGTAATTGTAAAAGTTTGTATCATGTTTGTCTATTCGATTTTCAATTTCTTATGTCTGCTGTTTAGAAATCCATGTTTGACATATGAACCGGTGGGCATTATCAAATAAGAGTTATCAAATAGCACAGCCCACTGTTTTCATCAATTTCTGGTGTAACGATGAAATTTTGAATGTCATAATTGTTCTTAATTACAGTAATTGGTGTCTTAAATGTCATAATAAGATATGTTAGGTCTGGTATTAGGTTTAGCATCCATTGCATCACTTCTTACATAAGGAATGTTTGAATTCAGTGGTCGGCAACCATGGGCCATAAGTAGACCTAGCCAGAATGTCCGATAATCTTAACTCCCCTTGACACAAACGATGCGGACTAAAATTATAACAGTACAAAAGGGATAGTGCTTTCACATTTTGAACTCAAACCATAAACTAGTTATATTTCACTTCCAAAATGCCTGAAGCCAAGAAGAAAACCATACGTTATTTTACAGGAGACATTTCTATTGCAAAGCAGATCATAGTTCTCATAAGAAAGACGTAAATAGTGAGTTAAACGTAGAGAGCGCTGTCAAAAAGCACTAAAAATTAATGAATTGTTAAAGCAGAAAGAAAAGCAAAACATGAAAGGATTAACACCTGGTACTAAGAAAGAGTCAGTTTTGACGAAGTACATATTCTAAAGGCAGACTAACTCCAAAGACGAATAGGTTGATATGCATGCGGAATTCATGATCAAAATTTCCTGATTCTTAAAACAAACGAATGTAATCAAAATTTGGTATAAAAACTGTGAATAATATGAAATGTTGAATCAAAAATATAGTTGATAAGATATATACAAAATGATCACTGATTCTGAGAGGGAGGGTTATTTCAACAGTATCTAACTCTAATAAAACAAAAATCAAAATTTATTAATTTAATTATTACTGTTCAGATATGATACTAATGAATAAATAACTTATTCAGAAACAATAAGTTAGAACCCTATTAGCCATTATTTAAAATCAGACAAATAAGCCATTTCAAAATCACCGTGCAAGAAAATGTATAAATAAATATTAGATTCTCTGTGACAGAAAAGAGAAATGAATTCAATTCAGGTCCACTCAGAGGAGGGAAATACCTACAGGAAAGATACGGGAAAGATCTGTGGTGAAATAAGAAAAGTGACTTTCTTGCCAAGAAGCACAGAAGCAATAATGTCACTCAATGTGATGATATGTACAATACCACTGAATTTAGGATCTAGGAAAACACCTTTCAATCTTGCAAGTAAATGCTGTTTCTTTCAAGGAGGAAATGAAACTCAAGACTAACTATTTGATAAATGTAGAAACCAAAGACGGACTCTGTACCTATGACCAACTCCAAGTAGCTCAGGAGTTTGTTAAATGTGCCTGTAGTACAAATCTAACTGTCCACATGGGGACTGGAAATGTAAAGTTCTGATCAATAGAAGGTCCATTAGAACTGAAACTGTAATCTCACCTGCAGGTAAAAAATTTGACAGACAAAAGTAGCTAAAAAAAAGCATTAGATTCATAGGACTATTTTTCTATAATAATTTACATTTTTAACAGTGTCTACCATGAATTACAACAAAAAGGTCCACTGTGCTATACTTTCTCACAAATCAACCAGTGACACTGAAAAGAAAAAGAGATGCCCACGCACATAACTTTCTATCTACGTGTGTATGTTATGGATTTCTGTTTTTTGTTAATGTAGCTTTATAAAGTATAAATTTTTCAGTCAATACGATATTTGCAGTGTGGCAGTTTATAGTGTTGTCTTGCACTGGGGCATCATGCAGTAGACATGCAGCACGATGTCCCAACCATTCACATTATCCTGCCACCAGGCCGACGAGTCCTAAAACTAACCTCTGAATGCTGAGCGTCTAACGAGGCAGCTGTTAGTGCCATTTTTTTTATATCATTGGTATGACTCGGCTGGGGTTCGCACACGACCTCTCGCATCAGAGGCTGAACTACTATAAAATTTTGGCACCAAAACAGTCGCAACCAATGACGCTGAATCGAATACAGTTAAAAAGCGGACCCCTGGTGAGCAGCTAATAACATATTCTCGCAACAAAGGGTTGAGATGGTATTTTGTACGCATGACATTATAATAAAGCTATCCAAAATAATGGCAGATCATGTATTCTCAACTATAGTGTATATGCTGAAAGTTATGAAAACTTTATTGAAAGAGAAACAACAACTTACTAGCCAACGGGTGTAACTGAAAATATTTGCAACTGTATTATTATTCCCTTACGACATTAATGATTTTCTCGCTGTCAAATAATTATTGGCCTGACACATAGACCGAATATCACGTTTTACACATTTTTATGTGTTGACATTACTAGATGCCAAGTATGCATTGTGTTAATTTGGACGATATTCATAAACACACTATAAGATAATAATCAATATTTATATAAGAACGATAGATGCGAATTATTGTTGTTTTTCAAGAAACTTTAACCAAGTTTAAACGTTATTCAAACAGTGCAAACCAAACACTGCTGTCTCACTTTGAAACAAAAATCATAAACTATAGTCTTATTACAGTTTCGTAAACGCCAAAAATAAAGAGGAAAATCAAAAGATTGTTCAAGTCTGAGCATGTTCATTTTAAACCAAAGAATATCTTTCATAACAAAAGTGTAACAAGCGAGAAAATTGGATAGAAGATAAAGTCAATTGAACAGATTTTCTGAGTTAAAGTGCAAAATAAAGAAACAAAAGCACCCAAGTCTTGGCAACGAGGAAGGTTTCGGTAAAATACAAGGTCCCAAGACTGACTAACAACAGACTTGAGTAGGTTGATCTCCATGACGGTGACTCCGAAAAAAAGAGTCCATTGATACCCATTATTATTTAATCACACAAAAATGAATTTACATTATGTTATTATTTTGCATGTAATGCTTCGTTTGTGACGAATAATGACATACATACATATAGTCGGCAAGACGAATGGAAAGAGATATTTTATTTTTTATATTCTGAGTGACAGAGGTCTTGACATAGTTCCTAAATGTAACGAAATATTCAAGCTACATACACCATTTTTGCATTAAAATTCAGATATGTTACTGTGCAATGAATTACAAATCCATAAACATTGCATGATGTTAAATTGTCCACTCCAAACAATACCCTGACACAGTGTTGTACATTAGAAATGAAGGTATCTGGAATGGGCCGAACAACGTAAGATAAACTACTTGTTCGGTAACAGAAAGGGAAAGACATTCATAAATTATATGTCAACAGTAATGGTCAGAGTAGAGCATATACAGGGAACATATTTCAAAAATGTGAGATGAAACAAGAGAGTTAATATGTTGTGATGTTATTATTACAGCTAATTATGTAACATAATGAGTCAAGAAATGGGGAAAACACCATTACATCATGCAAAGCAGTGCCAATATATTCAAACACAAAATGGACCTCAAATTAACATTTCGATTGACACAGTGATCAAAATCATGTTCTGTACCTATAATCAATGTCATTATCTCAAGAGGTTGTTCACAGTACCTGAATTACCAATATGCATATTAATGCTGAAAACTCATGGACATTATACATACTATTGGAGCTCAAATGTTACAATCGCTCCAAATAGTAATGGACAGCTATAACGAAGTGTATGGCTTAGGTCAATTCTTAATAATTTGTAAGGAGGTTTGGAATTTTAAATATCTCGTATTCGTCGCATGGAAGCGATGAGAGAAAAAGGCGCCAGAATTGTTGATAAAACATATACACATGCATACGTACGTACATACATACTCATAGATATTGATAAACGATACAGAGATCATAAATCTAATATTCGGTAGTATTTGGTGATGAATATATCTATCTTTTTGGGGTTGATAATCCTATACACTGATCACATATATTGATCTATCAGTCATATACATTGATAACGCAAAACATTGAACAAATATGTTAATATATTCAAGTATAAATTATATATATATATATATATATATATATATATATATATATATATATATATATATATATATATATATATATATATATATATATTGATATCATCAAAACGTGTATCATATCCTTTAATATACAATAAAAATCCATCTTTTCATCGTATCTTCTGAGACATGATACCATTTTGTTATATCCGTTGATGAACTTATGTTTAAGGTAGGGTTTTTGGTTGCTACGGTTTGTTTTGTTCATGAGAGGCGGAAGTAAATATTTGAGCAATGGCCTCAAAGATTCATTCAGCATTGATTTGAATTTATAAATAAGATCCCCATTCATGAACATGTGCTGAATGTGTTTGCTAAATCCAATCCTACCTGGTTGAATTCCATGGCAAGTATACAGCAAGACTTAAAGGAAAACAATGGAACAGGATGGCACACGCTTTGATATGGTAATGGAGCCTTTGATGTCGATCATGCCCGTTTAAACAAGAATATAATATGCACATGTAGGTGAATGTATGAGAAGTTCAAAGATAATAATCATGCTTTATACGCATGTTTAGTTCAGAGTATAGAATAGAGCTTTCCGATTTATTTAAATCACACTTACCATCTGGGCTCCGGACCTACTAGCGTCAAA